>PVKE010022976.1:0-25051 GCA_004027555.1 Craseonycteris thonglongyai
TGTGGTTATGATGTAATGTACGCCCAATGTTGACAAACCCATTTTTTTCTTTTTAAAGAGAAGGGATAAATCCAGAGGTCTTTGTTTTATGTTTCCCAACTTTAACATCTTGTGTGGACCAAACAAAACGTGTCTACAGGTTGGAGTCAGCCTGTTAGCTGTGATATCTCCTTCAGGAACTTAGGCCAATAGGGGAGCTGTGAATGAGAAGATGTGTGTGCTGTAGAGTGATGTGAGTGGTATGAGTAGACACAAGTGGAAGGTGCAGTGGGGGCCAGAGGGACCCATCGTCGCTGCTTGTTGAAGGTTGAGCAGATTTTCTGAAGGTGAGTTCTCAAGGTCACCAATATTTATTTGAGGGAGGTCAACTTATACATAAATAGGGGCAAAGTCCTCCCTCTGTTAGCCTAGCAGTGAACACATATATCTATGTCTCAATATGCCAGAATAGTGTTAAAAAAAATTGCTCTCAATGATTCAACTTTTATAACCTTGAAGCAAATGATTCCAGTATAAAGAGAAGTAAAATTCTTACTTGGTCAAAGATTTTTTAAACTAATAATTAGTTGTGATGTAGAGCCATCAGCATATCTACTTGAGATAGACTGAAAAAATTGTTGGCATCTATTAAGCCCCTAGAGAGAATCTAGGAGAAACTTTGTTACTATCAGATGTTTTAGGAAAACTGACTTCTTAACCACTCTGTTGTTGGGATTATAGTTAATTCACAGCAGAACTTAATGTGGAAGAGCTTGCTGTAAACCCATTTGCTGTGGCCCGCTTTGTTGCACCTTAAATGTGTTTTCTGCTTTGAAACCATAAAAGTAAAGTAAATTATGAAAAAAGGCCATAAATGCACTTTAGAAAAATTTTAGAGTTGTGGAATGGTTTAGATATAATGCAAATATATAAAAGGAACTATTATAATTTAATATTAACACATTCCTATGTGTGTGGTAGTGGGGCTAGAAATTCCACTCGCCAAATTTAGACCTCTTTCTATAAAATTATATATAACTTTTTAAAGAAGGTAGGCACTTAACGGTACAGAAATTACTTTAATAGCTTAATTTATATTGAACTTCTTCTGTGTATGGTGTGTGAGATGGCATTGCAGGCCTTTTGCAACTATCTTTTCAAAAGTCATCTTTATTGAATTAGAAATGCACAAATTCTAAGTGTCTAGGTTATTGAGTTTTTCAGAACATTTTTATTGACATATAATTCACATACCATACAAATCACTCATTTAAAGTATACAAAATTATTGGTGTTTAGTGTTGTCACAGAGTTGTACAGCCACCACCACTGCCTTGTTCCAGAACAGTTTTATCAGCCCCAGAGAAACCCTGTAACCATTAGCGGTTACTCCTCGTTCCTCCCTTACCCCAACCCCTGGCAACCACTGCTCTCCTTCCTGTTTCTATGGGTTTGCATTCTGTGCATTTCACATAAATGGAGTCATATAATAGGTGGCCCTTTGTATCTGACATTTTTCAATTAGTCTGATGTTTTCAAGGTTCATCCATGTTGTACATTTACAAGTACTTCATTCCATTTTATGACTGAATGATATGCCACTGTGTCATTATACCATATTCCCTTTACTTATCAGTGGGTGAACATTTGGGTTGTTTTCGTTTATGGGTTAATATGTGTAATGCTGCTATGAACATTCATATGTGTTTGTGAAAGGGCATATGTTTTTATTTCTCTTCGATACCTGGGAATAGAGTTGTAACCATCTCTTTGCTTCCTAGAAATTTATTGTTGAATGGAAGAAAGGTTGATGAGTGGGTACCAGAAGGACTACATTGTTAGCTTGTAGCAGGAATCCATCCATAATCATTCACAGAGCTCTTGTGTTACAGGTCACCTCAGCTCCATTCCTTAATATCAAACTTCCACTGGGGAGTAAAGTATATCTTCGGTACCAAGGTGTAACTATCAATTTGAAGTTCATATAAAATAAATAGTGACTCTCACCTGTAACACAGACACACTATTTTCCAAAATGAATGTTTCCCACAGTGAAGACTCTCATGGTAATTCACAGGGAGATAAGCTGGTAATTGTTGAGACTTGCTAAGGCGTGTGAGACATTTCTGCAAAAAACAATGACGTCTCTTGATTCTTGAGAACCCATGATTATATTAAGCATTTGACCCATACTTAAAATGTCCTGATAATGGATGTTCACATCTATGTGCACCTTGTGTGCTAGTTATATAAAAACTTCTTGATCTAGAAAAAAGTAATAACTTATGCCTAGACTAGGCCTTTCGTAGACTTTTCCCTTCGAATATTTTCCCCATTGTCTGAAACAGCATAAATTGGAGTGTGGACCCGTATTTATAAACATGTACTTTGCATTCTATCTGTTAGAAGCGGTTTTGTAATTGTTAACAGAACAAAGTATAGCTGTAAAACCTGAGCACATATTTGTGTGCGATGTTTGGATTGAACCTAACTAGCTGCTATTAAGATGCAGGTTGTCTTGGATTTCATGTCTAGATGATAACCTGGCGTGTCAGTTGTGACCCTGGAGCAAATCTTCCTTTCTCTCCTTGGTTTTATTTAGTTCTTTCCTGTTGTTTTTTTCTTTCTGGTTTATAATTGTAGTTGAGCAAAAATAATTTCAGACTGTAAGCTAAAGGTTGGTATCATATGATATGGGGCTGTGACCATTCTGCTGGATCAGAGATTGTGTTGAAATTCATTTTTTGGGGGGTGGGGGTGCAAAAATCTGAAGGTAGCTAATTTGGCCTGATGAAGACTGAGTGAGAATTTTGAGTATGTATAAAGACAGGCTTTCAATTATACAGAGGTACAGTGGGAACTTTGCATTTTGATGGCTTTGTGTTTCCTTCCTGGCTATGCAAAGACCTGTGGGCCTTTCCCAAGAAAAGGTGAGGTTGGAGCTGTAATTTAGATACCGAGACCAAGGGCTGAACCGGGGCAGGGAAAGTATTTAGATTTTTGACCGCTATGAGACTTTTGAATCCCGTTAACATTTGGTGAACTGTGCAATTCTGATTACCACTATCTTGGAAGACTGTGAGTTGGCCTTGGTTTTGCTATCAAGTGATATTAGTATTGGCAAAAATAGTCCTGATGTACTCCGGAGATTATATGGTGCAATGCCAAATGTTAGAGGAGGCCAATGACTTGACAATTATGCTCCTTAAAGTGATGTTATTTGCTGAACATACAATATAAGTTGACCAAGAACATGCTATAATTCAGAGGGTAAACCACATTTTGAGAGATGTCTCGGCTTAAAATGCCATTTTAGCCACACATTTCAAAACAGGGTTAGACTTTTAAAGAGGAATCTTCAAGAACTGCTACATCCTACGTTTTATATTTCTAGTTCCAAGGACCACTCCAGGTACATGCATAGCAGTTGTTATTACATGATTTTGTAATGAATAAATGAAGAGGATCTTTGGTTAAGACAGATTGACAAATGGAAAGTTAAATTCTAACATATTTTTTAGTCTGAAAAAATTTTCATGTAGCAAATCAATAGTAGTGACAAGCTTTTAACTTTGAAGGTTTTGTTCAAAAGTATTCCCTTTCGAAAAGGCGTACCACTGGAGTGACATGTTTTCCACGGACACTTGTATGTATGTTTTTGTTCCTGAGCTGTGGACAAAACTAGGATGAGTTCCATCCTATACAGTAGAAGGTGACTTTAGTGAAGTGACATCAGGAACTCAGGCAGGTTCTTTCTGCAAAACACAACCAAGTCTCCCTCCCCTCCTACTGAAATTTTATTATCAGTTTTGTCTTTTTTTTTTGTTTTTAATTTTTTTTTTATTGTTAAATTTATTGGGCTGACACTGATTAGTAAAAATTACATGGGTTCCAGGTATGCAATTCTATAGTATACTGTCTATATTGCATTGTGTGCTAACCACTCAGAGTCAGTATTTTTAACATCACCATATATTTGGCTCCCCTTCCCTCCTCTCCCTCCCCCTCTCACCTTTACCCTCCACCCTCAGGCAACCACTAAACTCTTGACTGTGCCCATGAGATTTTGTTTCTTTGTTGCTTTCAGTTTTATATTCCACATATGAGTGAAGCGTGTGGTTCTTAGCTTTTTCTGTCTGGCTTATTTTGCTTAGCATGACGATCTCAAGGTCTGTTCATGTTGTCACAAATGCTAGTATTTCATCTTTTATTATTGCTGAGCAATACTGAATTTTTGTAGTGAAAATATTCATAGGAAGAGTCATTAGATTTAATATAAGTGATTAGTATGTGTAAGTCTTATTTCAGCCAATGAGAAGGTGGTTAAGACAGTCCCACCCTCTGCCCTTCTAAGAATGCGGAGTATCCTGGGACTGCCAGGAGCAAAGGGAGGTAGGTTGCTAATTACATTGTAGGCTTCACCCAGTGCTTTTACAGACACTCTCATTCAATGCTCAATTCTTTTTTTTTAAGATTTATTTTTATTGTTTTTGACAGAGACAGAGAGAAACATAGAGAAGGGGGAGGCCCCAGAGCAGTCTCCATAGTTGTACATCATTAGTTTTCTACATAGTTTCATTTCCCAGGTGGGTGCAGGTCTGCACTGGGCAGGAACTGGTACGGGTGTGAGTGTGGCAGGGGTATGGGGGTACTCCTGCATGGGAACCACGCCCTTGGCAGGAAATGTTCAATTCTTGTTACATAGGGAGCTATTTATTGACTGAGGCCTCAACTCAAGCAACTATTGTAACTCAGTTTTCTTCTTTTATAAATGGGGTAAGAGCTCCTGCCACGTAGGTTTGCTGTGAAGATTGAGGGCAATTGTGCACGAGCAAACAAGAGTGTTTATTATCATCTGGGAAACAGAGCTGGAAAACTTAGGAGACTTTATCACACAAGGCAGGAGTCTGAGACTTTTTTCTCCATTTTCTGACTTCAACTTCCTTTTTGTTAGTTTAATTTTTAGCCCATTCCTGTTGGAAGAGCTGACTACTCTAACATCATGAATAGGTTTTCAATAATTTGGCCCTTGGCAAGATCTAGGAGGTAGACAATTGTTCTATTTAAATTATGTTTAATTTTTACCTAATGTTTTTGACTGTGTGCATTCAGAAGTTTTTAGCATGTATGACTGGGGAGATCTGTCAAAGTTATTGCATCATAAATAATGATATAGATGTCTCATGGAATTCATGATAAAAATGGGTCCTTTTTTTGTACAGTCATAGAGGTCATTGAATGGTTGCTCAATAATGAAGTTTAATGGAAGAAAGAAGTATTTTTTAATTCATTGATAGTTTTAGAGAATGAAAAGCATTAGGTCCTTGGTGCGTGCTGGCCTTGGGCTTCTTTCTGGCTGTGGAAACAATGAGTCTTTCATTGGAAGGTGAGCACTTGGTGATCTCCTTGAATGAAAACATAAGTTAGATCCATGTTTTGTGAATTGTTTCTTGATGTGGGCCTTGTGTTCCACCGTGGCTTGTGATGGTACAATTTCTTGTTTTTTTTCGCATGCATGACATGTTGAACAATGTGCATGATGATGAATATATGTATGTATCTTAAATTTATGATCTAGTAGCCAATCAGTTAGTAGGTAACTTAATTTGGAATCCACCGTAAGCCCATTTGAAGCTCACAGCCTAGTTTTTGTTGGCAAACATCTTTAAAAAAAAAATGAACTCAAATGAGCACTGTGTGATTTGTACAAAAATCTGGCTGCTTAAAAGGAACAGAAAAATTTGAACAAGATGAGTGCCTGCTGACTTGCTTTAGTGGGTGTTTTGTTGATAACCCGTCTGGTATGAAGTGGTCTTTGAGACATTCCCAGAATGTTTGGGATTTAAATCATGTGGATTATGTGGTTGCAATTGAAACTGAGAGATGCAGCTTTGGAGGAACTGCTGCTGATATTGGTGGGACATCTCATCCAGCAAGAGGGTTAAAATAAAACCACATACAAAAGACTAAAGGGTATATAGATAACTCCCATTTGTTAAATTAATACATTTCATAGGAAAAAGAATGAGTTATGCAACCTGTGAACTTGTCTCTTATTGTCTGCATATGTAGCTGATAGATACTTTCCTCCACAAAGTGTGCTCTTTAACAACTTGTAATCAAGGGCCTCTCTGGAGGTTATAGGTGGTAGGACAGGTTTGGCAGCAGTGTTTGTGGCGAGCATGTTTTCAGCACGCTGCTCCGCCCTTAATCGGCTTGGGAAAGTAATTATAACTTCACAGGAAGCATCTTGCCCAAGACTCCTGGGCCCCCGTTGCTTCTTAGTTTTCTTTTCAACGGGATGGCCAGTCAGTCAGTGCACAGGGACACAGGGCTGGAAGAGGTCAAATATTTTCACATATCATTTGCGTACTACAAAGTAGACAGGGCAAATATTTGTTTCTCTTTAAGTATTTGGGGACTGAGCAGTGATTTATCAGAAGCGTATAGAGTGAGATGGGTCCAGGGTCCAGTTCTTCTCATCTGATGTACATCTCAAGTTGTTTCAGGTGGTGATGATTTTATTTAACTGTATTAAAAAATATGGACATAGGCAAGGAGCAGGAAAAAACAAAACAAAACCGTTTTTGTAGAAGGCAGGGTGTGGCTGTTGACTACACAGTGATTACTTCTGTTTGTGTTGACTTTTGATAACTCAAGTGGGAAATACATCTCCATGTGGTTCCTATGAATCACAACCTCATTACGTAAAGTGTGTCACACCTCAAATAACTTGCTAATGAGTAAGGTTGAGAATTATTGAAAAATGTAGTGCGTATTTGTTAGATTAGAACTACCAGACAAACACTCGTTCTTTCAAAATCCTGGAATTTATCGTTCAGCACATCTGAATTCTTAATGTAAGAATGGGTTGGTACTTTAAAGTATGATTTAAATTTTGGGGAACAAACTGCCTTCACTGTATTTTGAGTTCTTTATAGTAATAGGTCTCTATAATTTTTACAGTTTCTGGCATACGAAAAATATTCTTAGTGCAGCAGTGTCTAACCTTTTGGCTTTCGTGGGCCACATAAGAAGAATTGGCTTGGCCCACACATGAAATACACTAACACTAACAGTAGCTGATGAGCTAAAAAAGAAATTCACAAAGTAAATTTCATAATGTTGTACGAATTTGTACTGAGCTTCCTTCAAAGCCCTCCTGGGCCACCGGTTGGACATGCCTGTTTCAGTGGACTTTTGTAATGTGATAACTCAATTTCTTCCTTTAAGCAAAAGATATTACATCAGACAAACCAGACTTTCGTTTGTTTACTAAAGTGAAAGTTGGCCTTCATTCTACAAATGGAGAGTAACAGCCAATAATACTATAACGTGAGTGAATGCTCGTTCTGATTTAGGCAAGTGCTGAGCTCCTCATATGCATCGTCTCATTGAATTCTCAGGGAACCCTGTGAGATAGGTACTTTGTATCTCCACTGCACAGATGGAATAACTAAGAGGCCAGGCACCTTGTCCAGAGTTACAGGCAAGAGATGGCAGAGCCAGGATTCACAGGCTTCAGACTCCCAATTGGGCCTCACCAGGCTACCCATGGTGGATGCCCTCTTGTGTGTCTCTTTTAAAAATATAGCCCAGGCAGCTGCTATAGACCAAAAAGTTCTGCTCTGAATTTATGCTCTCTTTTTTGGTTGAAGACTTTTGGAAAACTATTTTTGTTATAGTTCCTTAGGAGGGGTCTTAGATGAGTTTACATTTGCATGGATCTATAAATTGCTAATTAAGAATTTTTACCATCTAATGTTTTGAGTTATTGAGGCTGAGGTAGCTAATATACACAGTATGAACATTTTTTTAATGTTCATAAAAATGTCCAGAGAAACTCTTAGAATACTTTAAGAGAATTTTCATTTTGTTAAAGTTTAGAGCACATATTCTTTCTCTTTCCCCTCTCTTTCGCACACACATAACAATAATTATGTGTCAAGGCACAAATCTCTTTATCCAAGAAAATTCAAAAATATTAATTGGACATTGTGTTACTTATTGACTTACTACCGGTATTTATACACTTGTTAGTGGAGGATTGATTGTTTCTGGAGGCATGTTTCATGGTAAAATATACTAATTTGGAATTTAAAAGACCTAAATACAAATTGAAGACAAGATAATTTGTTTTTGCTTTTGAAACATTAAGTATCTGATGCAGTTGAGATACTTTCTTAACTGAATATTTATAAAATGCAAATTTTTCATGTCTGTTTGTATCTGGATGATTCTGTATCTTTCTAGGAAGTTAAACTTTTTGAGCCTCAATCTTCTTACTGGTGAAAGGAGAATAGTAAAGTTGATTAAATTTAAGGATTGTGGGGAAGCCGGGATGGCTCAGTGGGTTAAGCGCTCACTTTGCAGCGCCGGGGACCGAGGATCGAATCCCAGCCCCGGCCCGTGCGGACCCATATGCTGAGCTGGGGAGTTCCCCCAGTTCAGTTCTCTCTCTGTCTCTGTGTCTCTCTCTCTGTCAAAAACGATGATAAATAAAAAAAAAATAAAAAAATAAAAAAATAAAAAAAAAAAATTTAAGGATTGTAGGTTTCATAAATAATGGGAAAAATTACTTAGTATAAAAACTGGTGCTTCCCTCTTATTTTTTCAATGTAGGAATTACAGAAAATTGACCTAAATCTGATGGGTTTTGACCTCTTTTGTATGTTGTTTTATAAAAAAAAATTAATTTTGTATCTATGGAATAAGAAATACCTGTGGTTATAGTAAATATTAAAATTAGCTATACTTCTACCACTTAGAAATAATTATTAATATATTTATTCCATATTTATTCATATACCACATTCTTATAGAGTTATAGTATTTGGGATCATATTCCATGTGTTATTTCATAAATTGGCTTGTAATTGATATATTAAAGATTCTCTACAAGTAATAAATCTACTTTCATGACCTGAGTTTTAATTTCATGTAGTATTTTGTTTTATAGCTATATCGTACTGTAACTAGTTTCTTATTGTTGGGCATTTAGGATGTTTGTAATTGTTGGTATTATACATAATGCTGTGAAGCAGTTCTTCTATTTATGTCTTTGTTTTCTTGTCCTAATTGTCTTAATATAAATCCCTAGATCTCTATGTAGTATGCCTGAAAAGATGTATATTTAAGGCTTCAGATACATAACACAAATTGCTTTCTAGAATGGTAGCATAATTTTATATGTCCTTCAATATTGTACAGAGCATGCCAGATTCCCATATCTTCAAAGACTATTATTCAAAAATCTCTGTTTAGTTTTTATATTTTACATGGTCTTCTTTATAAATATAGTACAAATAGAGTCTGGTAATTATCAATCATTTAGATTTGGGTAAGTCTATAAATATAAGAGTACATTCGTATTTTGATATATGGAGAAGGGGGGGTCTGAAATCTGCATTCTATGATTTTCTTGCCTTTCAATAGTCCTTTTGGGAAAATAAACCAGTCTGGTCAGTTAGGTTTTCCGAATAGCTCTATCTATTTCATTATTTCTATTTTACTAATATTCTGAATATAACTCAGTTTTGCCTATGTGGTACAGAAGCATTCTTTTGAGTGTTAGTTATTAGTGTGTGCTGTCAGAATACTGCACTGTCATGAGGTTAAGAATGTACTGATGTTGGCCGCCTTCTGGTATTTCATTGCCTAGCATCTTGGCTATTACAAGCGAATAAGCAGGGGATATTTTCCCTGTTTCAGATGAGTAGACTAAAGTCCGGAGAAGTTATCTAACCTGCTCAAGATCTCACAGCTATTAAGCAGTGAAAGTTGGATTTGAACATAGGTACTTTCTGTCTGACTTGAGCCCTTTCTCTTTCCATTTTGTCACTTGCTACACTCTGCACTCTTGATTGGCCCATCCCGTGCTGGCGACTGTTACTTTTTACTGCTACCCATGGGTCTGTAGGGCACAGCCTTCTTTCTTCTTAACTACCGGTACTGCCTCTCGTCTACATTAGTTTGAGAATATAATTGCTAGAGTGTTTCAGTGGAGGACAATTAAGTATTGGTGGCACTGAGCCACTTTCCTATGACCAGAGAAAATGGACTTTGACATCTGCTTTGGTGTTTCTGAGACTTTTTTGCCTTTGGACAGGAGTTCCCAGATAAATGACATATTACTAAGTTTACATTAGTTGGGATCAGTGCTCATCTTGAGTTTGTATGGGATCTATTTGGGGAACATTAAAGAGTTTGTGCCACAACAGTTACCTGGGATAATTCCTGGGCTACTTAAAGGTTAGCTCTCAAAAAAATGTGCTATTCTGTTTGGATATGTTTCTCTGTGGTTTTAAACTCTGTATTTTACATGTGTAGCGGTGAGCTTCTTGAGGAAAGAGCTGCCGGACTTTTATTTCTTTTTAGATTCTACCCAGGATCCAGGTGAGTGCCTGTAACAGAGACACTCAGCAAGTGTTTAATTCATGCGGCAGTGTAGCCCTTCTGTAGATTAACTCTGTGTGTAGGAAAGCATCTTCTATTATACTTGTTCTTGCTTTTGAGTGTCACTTCCTGGCCCTGGATCCATATCATATTTATAGAACCAGTATAAGAAAAACTGACTTTAATTCTAAAATTAACCATTGTCTTGTCAGATAACAGACAGTTTGTCTAGCTATAGCTATGTTGGGCATTGTGGAAAAGATGCAGGGACATATAGGCATTTACCATCCATTTACATGGATGGCAAAGCTAGCAGTACTGAGTAAGCACAGGAGGGGCCCTGTGGCTCATGAAGCATTAAAGATGAATGACTTTCCCAGGTAGGTCTCTAAGACCCTATTTCTCCCTGAAGTGGCAGGTGGAGCACGGACTCCTGCTGGCAAGTGATGGGTACATCTCTACAGCGTCTGGTCTCACCGCTGTTGCCTTCTGCCCACATCCTTAGCTGGGGACCCATCCCAGCAGCTGTTCTTGGAGCAGCTTTTTCCCACAATGGCCTCCGTTTTCTCTGTACAACTTCCCCTTGGGAATTCCCTTTCTTCCATCTGGAAGAGATAGAATCTGTAGATATTTTTTCCAGAGGTTTCATTGCTATCGGTGGTGGTGGTAACCTTAGGTGGTCTGTTCATATGTAATAGCCTTAAGAGAGGAACTGTCTGTTTAAAATTCAAACCATCTACCCTCTGTGTCTATTGTCTTTTGTGTCCACATTTAATGGTCTTCTCCCTCAGATCCTTCAGTAAATAGCTTTTTACACAAATCAGGGCCATTGCATGAATACATTTAAGGAGAGTCATGCCCTCTGCTATTTAGCTTTGTAATGAAACTTGAGCTATGGAATTGAAATTAATGCTGTGTGTATATAGTTGGTATTTCAAGTTTATGTCTTGATCTGTTTTTATTTACTCTTAATAGACTAGATTGCCTATATATATTTTTAGAAAATATGTTTGAAATTTACTTCTAACTTTTATCATCCATAGAATGGTTACAATACAGAAAAAGCTCAATGTGGTTTTTCCTGTTTATATCTTTCATACTAAAATTGTTAACCTCTCTCTTTGTAACACAGACTCACATATAATTTTTTTATATGGAACAACTTTTGATATGTGCACATCCTTCAATTATAACATTAGATGCGTATTAATTAATCTAGTGCTTGATTTGGTCTGTGTATTATCACTGAGTAAGAGAGAATTAATATCAAAATCTGTCTTTCAGGCAGTAACAGAGAAGAGTTTTGAAACGAAGGATTTTCGAGCCTCTCTAGAGAATGGTGTTCTGTTGTGTGAGTAAGTATTTCAAGCATTTAAAAAATAATTCAAAAGCAGGGTGTGTGTGAGTGTGTTAAGAAGTGTCTTTCCTTCTGTATCCAGGGATACCATAGCCACAGATATGTTTTCTTGGTAACAAGTGAGATTTGATCGCTGCAAATTGACACCCCCACAGTACCAGATAGTAGGAAGTGGTTATCAGTCTCTGTATCTAAAGATAGCATTGGTGAAATATATATTATTTTAAATAAGTAAACAAGAAAGATTCTATGATTGCTTGATGGGCTAGTAGGGTTGTTGAGTAGAAAGCCTTGTTATATTGTATCAGCTATACTGAGGATTCAAATGCATGGAATTGCCTGGCTTAAAAGTTAATATAAAGCCATTTTTTTTTCATCAATAAGTAATAATGATTGTAAAACATATTTAGGCAGTAGCAATTTTTTTTATTAAGCTGTAAGTGGAGTCATTATATTACCACAGTCAAAGAGAGTCATGGGCCATTGATTTAATTAATATGTTATAGATGGTATGAGGCCTACATTGTATGTTTAGTGTAATGGTTTGTTTCCCAATGGATGCGTAGGACAGTTAGCCAGGTATGTGACCTTTGGGGGTGAGGGATAGGCTGGCCTATAAGATATGAGTATGAAGGTGTGAGAATACAGGTTGCAGAAATGAGCAAATAAATGATAAGAATATACATGAGTATGCACCCACATTTTTGAAAACACTTAAGTATTCCAATCTAGACGCTTATTACATAGGTATTTGTGGAATCTGTCCACAAATAAGCACTGGGAGTGTGCGAGCTTTTACTTGGATTATTTTGATTATCCTTTTAAAGGAAGGTTGTTTGCAGCAAAGATCAGGAATCCAAGAGCCAAGTTTTGATTACTTGCTCCTTTACTTTTGGACATTTGAGCAAGTGACTTAACATCTGAGCCTAATTTTCTCATCTATAAAGTAGAGATCGGGGTATCTGATCTGCCTACTTAACAGGGTTACAAAGCTTCCAAAAAACATATAGAACTCCATAGATTTCTATAAACTATCAAACTTTGTATAAATACAAGTTGTTGCTAAGAAGATGGCCATGTAGATTAGGGGTGTCCAACTTTTGGCCTCCTGGCCACATTGGAAGAAGAATTATCTTGGTCCACACATAAAATACACTAACACTAACATAGCTGATGAGCAAAAAAAAAAAGTTGTGGAAAAAACCTTATGATATTTTTAAGAAAGTTTACAAATTTGTGTTGAGCCACATTCAAAGCTGCCTGGGCTGCATGTGGCCCCCAGGCCTTGGTTTGGACAAGCTTGATGTAGATAGTAGTCTCTACCTCATCAGCTCTGTTGATACTTGTTCAAACTTCTTTGTCTTACAACAATATTGTCACGTTGAACTGTATGAAGTGGTTGATGTTCAACCATCTGTGACCTACAAGAATGTCAGTTTCGTGTGGTTCCAGCTAATATGTCATAGGACTTGCATATGGAGAAATTTAAAGGATGTATCTTGACCTCTTCTGATGTCGCATTCAGAACTGTTGTTGCCAAATCGTGTTCAAACTGGTTTTAGTAGGCCACGTGATCAACTTGATTGGTCACTGAGAGAAAATTAATTTTAATTTGAAAACTGTATGATTTAAATATGGCCTAATGTGTTCAGAAAATGGAGAGGCAAAAATGACTTAGAAAGATGCATGTGATCTCAAAAGTACTATGGTATAGACTATTTATTTGCTATGGGTATAGACTATTTAGAGGTTTGCAACCAAATAACTTTGATGCTGATTGTAAGCCCCATGATAAGCACAGGTGGGTTTATGCAGGAAGTGTGCCTATGAGGTATGGAGTTGTTTTCAGACAAGTGAGAGCATATGGCCTAAATAGTTGATCTTTTTAAAGAAATCACTTTATGGTTATATACTATTGAACAATTACTCAAAACATTTTAAGGGAATCCCCTTTTGGGGGCATAGCTTCCATGACTAGGTCATTAAACATACTTGATAGTAACAACTTAATTTTTTATTTGAAGTGCAATTCATGCATGAGCCTGGGCTCTGAATGATTTAAGGTGATTCCTGAGAACTATGCCTAACCTGTTATCAGGGACAATATACAGAGTTGGTGAAAAAATGTTTCGACCACAAGCAACTCTCTTAGAATACCTAAATATGCAGCTTCTACCTTAAAGCTCACAGCAAACATTTGGATGCATGTTTAGAAATGTATTGGCTTTTTAAAAAGTCAAGCTCTTTCTTAGATTGTTTCTTAACTGAAATAACACTCACTTGGGGATTTGTGCATTAGCAGGTAATTCTAATCAATCTGTTATTACCCAGTATTCCCTAAATGAATGTTTCCCAAATGTAGCATAAGTATAATCAGCAATTGTAGTTTACTGTGGGACACGAAAGTACTGCGTGAAGTTTGTATTAAAAACAATCCAGGAAGCTGGGATGGCTCAGTGGGTTAAGCGCTTGCTTTGCAGTCCTAGAGCCCGAGGATTGAGTCCCGGGCCCGGCCCAGGTGGACCCATATGCTGAACTGAGGTGTGTCCCCAGTTCAGTTCTTGCCGAGGCCTATTCGGGAGACTCCCAGCCCAGTTCCTGCCCTGTGCAGCCCCATGCCCACCTATGGAGTGAAACTTTAAGGAAAACTGATGCTGTCAACTATGGAGACTGCTCTGGGCCCTCCCCATTCTCTCTGTCTCTCTCTCTCTCTCTCTGTGTCAAAAAACAATAAAAAGAAATCTTTAAAAACAAAACAAAACAATCTTTGTCATAATTGTGAATCACATTGTTTATAGCCATTGGTTAATAAAGGCATCTTAATCTAAAGGTATAATATTGGGGTGGGGGGGTGGGGGAGTCCAGGTAACTCTATTCTATATAAATCCATAACTGAAGAAAGCCCATCTGGTTGGTCTGTAAGCAAGCATCACTGATTGATCACATTGTGAGCTATAATATCTATGAGGAAAGCAAAATCTGTTGTTCAAAAGCCTGGTATTATAAGCCCAGACCTTTAATTAATGGTAGATACTATAATTAGTCTGTCTTTGAGATTGTTCTACCCTAAGAGATCTCAAGTTTTAGCTTAAATATGATTAATATATTTAAAAAATTTGAATTCATTTTTTTACAGAAAAAGGTTGACTTCTGTCTAGTTTACCACTAGAAAAATAACCAGTTCTTGTAAAAAATGGGGTCTGTTCGTTGCCTGTTAAAAATTTCTAGGCATCCTAGTTCATTATCACCATTACAGAGTTTTATTGTTATTTTTTTATGCCTTGGTAATAGACTATGCTTTTGAACTGGCATTCTGAAATATCAAAGTGAGGAGTTGGAAGAAGTGAGCTTATAATAGCTTTCATGCAACTGGTAGTGTGCTGACATTTCCGATAGTCTAAATTGAATATAAACTCTGCACTGAGGTTTCAGACAGCATACACATCTGAATAATGGGATTATCATGTGCGTTCATTGCCTTTTAATCTAATTTACTATTGAAGTTAGTATCTTCTGTTAATCATTATAGCATCGTTTAGTTTGATTGACTTGGGATCTAATCAACTGAGGACTAATCAATACTATCCTGGTTAAAGTTTATTATAGTAATCCTTTTACCTTATACCTTAGACATGTAATCTCTCTTGGCTTTACTTAACAAGGAGATGGGAACAAAATCTAATTTGGGGGGTTTTCTAATTAGTAAAGGGATTGACCAGATCCCATGTAAGCTCCTTCTATTAATAGTATTCATTAATCTGTCCCTACCTTCAT
Source organism: Craseonycteris thonglongyai (assembly GCA_004027555.1). NCBI lineage: Eukaryota > Metazoa > Chordata > Mammalia > Chiroptera > Craseonycteridae > Craseonycteris > Craseonycteris thonglongyai. The sequence continues at coordinate 15,506 of PVKE010022976.1, forward strand.
TGTTTATTAATGTTTATGAGGACTACCTTACTGTATATTTAAAAATACATGAGGTTTGCTACTACATAAATATCCACAGTCCTCTCTTGCTCTCTGGTTCTAGCAGAATTATTTGTCTTTGCTAAACCTGTTTAGTGGTATATCCAGCTAGTGATATGAGTTAGTCATAGATTCTCACCTTATGATTGCAATCTTGGAAATATTCAAATGAAAACATTCTTTATTCCTCTTACAAAGTATGAAGATGTATTTGAAGATAATCTTATTAGATATAGCTCTGGTTAGTCTGTCTATACTTTCCATCCCTGGAATAATGCCACGTCTTTGTTCTGTCCCAAGTCATCTCTGCCTCTGAAGTTTATGCCCTTGGAATTTGTGGCTCACATGATTGAGGAAACTCTTCTCACACTGTCATCAGGCTTTCTTTTCCATGGCTTGCAGCTTGGAAAGAGTGGAGCACGATGTTTGCCTGTTGGTTTGAGAAATCCTGTTTCTATTTATATCTGCCATGTTCTGACCACAATTTCTGCCTAAAAGTACCATAACATTTTGTTAAAGATATTTTCACTAGGAGATGCAAATATATTATAAAATACTATTGATTTACTCATTGACACTCAGGTGGTTGTTTTAAGACATTGGACAAGGTAGAGAACTTTGTCCCTTCTCATTTATGCCAAGAGAACTCTGTCCTTTGTTAGGGTTGGAGATGATCACATGTTGAACGACAGTGACATTCTTGGGTCCTTGTGGCTTCCATTAAGTGCTCCATGTGAAGCCCAGAGGTTCTTATGTAACAGTGAAAGCTTTTTGTTGGAGCTGTTTCTGGTTTTCAATTTCCTGAGGAGGACATCTGCTTCTATATAGGTCTCTAGCTTGCCGACACTATCTATTCACTTCAATTTATATTATAGCAATTTAAAATGTAAGTAATATACACTTTGAAGTTTCCATATTATTTGCTAAGCCAGCAGTAGATAATCAAGATGCAAGTGTTCAAGTTCATAAAGATAGCTTTAAAAGTTTTAATTGCTTTTTCTTCACAGCAGGTTATTGTACACTTGGTGTCTCTAGTACACTTGGAAACTCGGTGGGAATAGGAAGTCAAAAGATGCCCCTACATTTTGTACCTCTGCTGAGTAAGACGTAATAGTTTCTTGGCTTATTTCTTCCACATCAGAGTTTTCTTTCTCTTTCTTTTTTTTTTAAAGATTTATTTTTATTGTTTTTGACAGAGAGAGAGATAGAGAGAGATAGAGTGAGATAGAGAGATAGATAGATAGAGAGAGAGAGAGAGAGAGAGAGAGAGAGAGAGAGAGAGAGAGAAGGGGGAGGCCCAGAGTCGCCTCCATAGTTGCACGTCATTAGTTTTTTACTTGGGTTTCATTCCACAGGTGGGCATGGGATTGCACAGGGCAGGAACAGGCCAGGGGCCTCCTGCATGGGAGTCATGCCCCAGTGAGAACACCCCAGTTCAGCATACAGGTCTGCATGGGCTGAGGCCGGGATTTGATTCTAGAACTCCGGGACTGTAAGACGAGCTCTCAACCTGCTGAGCCATCCCAGGATCCCCTCACATCACAGCTTTCTGACAAAGGGGAAAATGAGGTTTGGCATTTGGAACTAGTTTCTACAACTACTAGGCTGAGCATCAAATTCTAGTTCCAATTAAAACCTTTTATAATGGGGCTGCTTTATGTGCAGTTTTCTGAATCTCTCCCCTGGCATTTATTGAAAATCATGTCACATTCACTGCTGACAAGGTTTTTGAATAGAGCTGTCTTCACAGCACCTGTTGTGTAGCTCAGCTCTCTTGCACAGAGTGGAGAGTGTTTTGGGGAGCAGAAGAAAGGGAAATAGGTAACAACTGGAGGGATGAGCTGAAAGAGAGGGGTTGTAGACCTTACTGAGAGAGCGCTCTACCATGGGAGACACAAAATGACTTGGTGTTTTCTGCTCTGGTTTCAGTCTTATCAAGAGTAAACCTTTGGTATGCTATCAGAGCTCATGCCAGACTTAGGACCTGGCCTGAGGAAAGGCTTGGGGGAATAGCTGTGTAATTCTGCATAGGGTTAGAGTGGTGGGATGTAGGAACACAAGCGGATAAAATGGTCCCTTGACTGCCTCTAGCTTCTTGTGCACAGAGGCATCGAGAAGGTTGTGTTATCTGATTCTTGAGCCAGTCACCTGAAGTCGGGGTTGCCTTTAGGGGCTTGTGTAATTGAAGAACACGTGCTATGAAAAGAATTATTATTTGCAGAAGAGAGAATTGTTTCTCTTATGTGGCACTTGTATTTTATTTGACATTAAGACTACGCCCTTATTTTTTTTGTTAGGTATACTTAAACTTCACAGAAATTTAAATTTTATGAAACCCATATTTTTCCCTAGAAGAAATATCCTAAAAGTTTTTCCTTTAATTATATGTGAAAATAACTATTTATGGTTCATAATGTGATTAGATGTTCAGTGTTTGCCAAAACTCTATGTGCATTTTCTCCATACTCTAGTGTTTAGAATGGATTCTATTTTAACAATTGACAGAATAGAACAGCATTTTCCTCTAGTGACATGACTTTTTAGAGGGTAGTTTGTTATTCAGAGTGTTGTTTTTTCCTTGTGGTTATTTCCGTGTTTGTGTACTTACTAGGAGGCTCAGGAGTGGGGAAGGACACCAATCCATTGTGTATATGTTACTTCAAAGTTATAGTTCTGGAACCTTCTATGGGGGAGGAGTCAACTCATTGGATGACAACATTTACCTGCTTTGTTTCCTTTACCTCTATCCCTTACTTCCTTTGGCTGACTTAACTGAGAGTAGGCTGTGTTATTATCCAACCCAGAAACTGTATTAAAAAAAAAAAGTGCTCTTGATATTACCAACATTGTAATACAAAAACGATAAGTGTAGTAAACAGGTAAAGTGAGTGATCTGGACAAAGTCCCCAGTGACTCAGTTGGGTGGAGGAGGAATGTATGACACTCTTCCTCTAACCAGGACAACTAATGCCAGACTTTCCGGACATTTTATAAGTTGCCCCAGCTCATAATGTTCTTTAACTTTTTGTATCACCCAAAGATTACATTTTAGGATTCAACTGGCTATAGGAAAGTCACTGCCAAGTAGTACTCTGACTGTCATACATTTCTTGACCTGTACGATGCCAGAATTATGTTTCGAATAGAATTTATGATATATCTGGTTAATAGGGAACAACTAGAAGAATGAGTTTGAAACTCATTTCTTATACACCAGCTCAATTCTTTTCTACCTCCTGAGCTAGTGATTAAAGAAAAATAAAGTGCCCATGAAAGGCTTTCAGTTCACACATAAGCAATAGGAATCAAGGAGTTAACAGTTTCTAGGAAATTAACGTAGTTAATGTTGAGGGGATGGTTTTATTATCTATATGAAATTGTCTAAAGATCTTTGTGTGAAGAAACTATGGGGACAGAAAAAATATCTTTTGTTCACCAGACTAAATCTTCATAAGCCAACCTTTGTCGTTTTGAATCCTGCTGAACAACATTCTGAGGTTATTAAATTGAGACTTTTGTCTTTTTTATTTTTAGCACACTCAAGTGTATATATAAAGCTCTGGAATGTTGAAAGAGTGACATTCCACAAGTTTCAGATTTTTCTGTCACCCATTGTGAAGAGGTAACCAGTAAATTAAGAATGCTTGTTTCTTTCTCCTTTATTTGCTTTCCAATCAGAGCTCTGTTACCAAATAAGAAATTGGTTTCATTCTTTCTCATTTTCTTTTTTCTTTTTTTTGTGCATAGATTATTGAATAGGAAAGTCACTGTTTCAAGTTGTTTTCTGGCAGTCATTAAGGATTAATTAACTGTGCTAGCATTAATAGAAAAGCATTATTACAGTATTAAATTTCTATGTGGCCTTGTACTGTATTAGTGAACAACAAGAAAATAGAATTCACAATAATCTAGATTTAGAACTGGAAAATGTACCCTAAGTTGTAGGTGTCAAAGCTGTGTTCTTTTTATAGTGTTCTAGAGTATGGAGACATATATATTCTGGCAGATTGTCATAGCAACTTAAACTTGTGCAATATTATGTTCTGAGATAACTGTTAGCCTATTTGGGGGGAGTTCTGGTACATTTAATTTAATTTTTCACCCAGTCATTTTGCTATGTTAATAAAGCAGTCATGGACGTGAATGAACTACCAATAAGAACTGGTTAGCTATGAGGATGAGTTCCACTGTACCTTTTAAAGCTGGCAAAATACTTGTATGGTTTTGAAGCTACATTTTATTTCATTTTATTTTATTTTTGTATTGTTTCAGAGAAGGTGAGAGAGAGAAAGAGAAAAGGGGGGAGGGCCTTGAGTAGTCTCCTTAATTGTACATCATTAGTTGTGACATGGTTTCATTCTGTGCAGGTGGATGTGGGCCATATGGGGTGGGAACTAGCCGGGGGCCTCCTGAATGGGAAGTGAGAACCTTCACTGCCATCCTGGTGGTTTACCAGTTATGCTGCAGTTCAGCATATGGGTTTGCGTGGGCCAGGGCTGGGAATCAAACCTGAACCTTGTGATTGCAAGGCAAGTGCTCAACCACTGAACTATCCCGGCATCCCTGGAGCTACCTTTTAAAATATGGATAGGTTTAAAAAAAAATCAATTTAAACGATTAATAAAGTATTCTTAGGGCCAACTGAACTGAATTATAATGAAGAGCTTCCTAAACTGACTTTCAAACAATGAAATATTACCTTTCTTCCATAAAAAGGGAACTATTTTTAAGGACATAAGCTTTGAATATAGATGTCTTATGTGTTCTAAGAGAACCCCTCATCGTTTTTTTGCAGGGTTGTTCTTATTCTGTTTCTTGACATGTTTTCTTGGTTGTTTGCTTTCTGTTGGGCTCTTGGCTCTGAATAACATATTAAGGATGAAATAGTGACATGTATGATATTTGAGAATGTTAAAAAGAACAATAAACTGATATTGGCATTCTTGTAATTGCGTATCTTATTTTTTTTTATTTACTTTCAGTTTGATTAATAAGCTAAAACCTGGTGTTATTAAGAAGATCAATAGACTGTCCACACCAATAGCAGGTTTGGTAAGTAATAAATTATTTTCAAAATATATTTCCTTGTTTGTAAAATGTAAAAAGATGGGTGTAGAAAGGTTCTCTTGTTTGGAACTATTAAAAAAATTAAGTTTGTTTACTTTTTTTTGCTCAGATAAAGGTGTTTAGGGATGTCCTCCTTATGCCTTTAGTTCCTTTCTCTGTGTACCTTCTGCTGGGAGGCTTTTACTTTATTTTTTGTTTGTTTTAATTTTTGTGCCCTGAGACTTCATATATTCCCTGTCTTGGCTTAATTCTTCCACAGATAGCATTTATTTAGGATCATGTTCCTTTGAAGCTCAGCTTGCATACATTGTTTGCTAGTTGATCACATTTTAGGGAAACTGTTCAATGTTCACCACTTGTTATGTTTCTGGTACTTCCTGCTTATGCATTACCCTCACTCAGCACACAGATCCTGAAGTGTATTTGCAAAACACTCAAGACCTGCTTGCTCTTTTGTTTTATGTACTAGGTTTCCTAGCAACATCCTGTTGATGTTGGGCTTTACTGTCTTCCTCTTTGCCTCAGTAATACCTGTGAAGTGACTGTGGATGAGTCTCTAGATTCATTTAGCTTTAAATTTGGAATTTTTCATGTGAAAAATATCCCACGCTATCATTATATATTAAGGTGGGGCCATGCCTTTGGAAGTAGGTAATTTATAATTAAGTACGAATAATGGATAATTTTCAAAATGTTAGCAATACCTAATTATCAAGGTTGATGATAGAAGTCAGTTTAAAAAAATCTAGTTTTACAAAACACTGAAGTATAAAGAGTTTAATACTTGGAATGTAAGAACAACAAAAAATTCATATTCTTCTTGGAATAGTCAAGCTGTGCTTGTAATACGTTCAGAAACCTTCTGTTTGGCCACTATGTATATGTAGATATTAAAGGCATAAAGAATTAAAGGAAGCAGTACCAAAATTTGGGTGTTTGCAGCTGTCATGACAACTTACCAAAACTTTGACAGAAATGAATTAAAGAATGGATATTAATAGAAAGTATCTGTCTAGCAATATATGAATATATAGTAAGATATGAATATGTATATGCATTACTTCTAGTAATAGATTGAGTTGAAAGGTATTAAGGAATAAAATTAAGGAAATTAGATTTTGAAGTCTTTCTAGAAAGACCATTTAGTATAATAAAATAAATAAGAAATGTGAAATTAATGAAATAACTTCTGTGAAAATTAAGAGTTTGGATTGTGTTGAAAGCACACTGTCTTTTCAAATAGCTTGAGTTATTCTTAGATAGTTTAATGCTTAGATTTTAAATTGTCATTTTTTGAATCAGTTACATGCATTTTAAATGAAGTTAGCCTTGGATTTCAAACACCCTACCCTGCATGTTTGGAATGCCTGAATTGTGGTTTGTTGTTTTTGGCCACTAGAGGTTTTATTCAATCTTCTGATTCTTTGATGAGATGAGATCTTTTAAATTCAAAGATCTCTCCAAATATTTTTATTTCAAACATCAGAAATTCTATCTGTTTTGGATTATTTTCTCTAGAAACTAAAATGAAATGTATTTCCGGCATATTAAATAGGATGATTTCCCAAATACAGGACAATGAGTATTTTCAATCAAATGTAGAAGCATTAAGAGTGACCACAACCACAGAACTGGGCTTATTAGCCCAGTTGCTTTGAAGCTATTATGAGTATTATGCCTCATTTGACCCTTTCCTCTGATGCTTGTGTGTCAGGATGGTTATATCAAACCTCAAAAGCCTTAATTTCAAGTGGAGATAAGAGCTGCAGCATCTCTTAGTAGGGTCGTTATGAGGATGGAAATGGATGCTATATATAGATAGTCTGACACACAAATGTTCAGTGGATGGCCTTTATTATTTATTTATTTATTGTTATGGGAAAATAGGTTTATTTTTTATTTTATTTTATTTTTTAAAAATATTATTATATTTTATTGTTAAATTTAATGGGGTGACATTGGTTGGTAACAATTAGATAGTTTCCCGATGTACAACTCCACATCACATCACCCATGCATCGTGGATGGCCTTTAGAGCATCCATTTCCTTCAAGAAATAATTGAGTGCCTACTGAGTCAAGAATTTTTCTAGCTCGTAGGGATATATTAAAGGAACAAAGACACATAAGGTTCTTACATTCAAAGTGCTTTCATTCTAATGGGGGAGAAGGGACTAGGCAAGTATATTAACAAATAGCAAGAAAACAGCAGATAATAAATGTGCTTCAGAGAATTACAGAGGACTGGGACATTATTGAATACTCGTAAGAAGTTATGGTGGAACTATGAAGAATGATCACTAAGAATTTCTCAAGAAAGCGTATTTCAGAAACATTAGATTTTGACACAGAAGAAAGACAAAGATGCTGAACCAGACTCTTAATGCTAGTAAATTTTGTGTTCACAGCATAGAACTGATACATGTAGGAGACCAAAGATGTTTTGAATGGATGAATGAATAAGATTTCCATTGTGAAAATGATAGGCTCTAAGATTAAGTTTTGATGTGATAGTGTTATAGGTTGAATTGTATCCCCTACCGCCCCTCCCCCAAGATATATATTGAAGTCCTAAACCCTAGTACCTCATAATGTGACCTTATTTGGCAATAGCATTATTGCAGATGATGTAACTAGTTAATTAAGAGGGGACCATTCTGTAGTAGGGCAAGCCCCCAATCTAATATGGCTGTTGTCTTTATAAGAAGATGGCCTGTGAAGATAAATACACATGGAAGAATGCCATGTGACAACTGAGGGTGGGAGTGATGTATCTAGAGGCAAAGGAATACCAAAGATTGCCATCACACCACCAGAAGCAAGGAAGAATTCCCCTACAGATTTTGTCAGAAGCGTGGCTTTGTGTAAACATTGATTTTGGACTTTTTGACTCCAAAACTGAGACAATAAATCTTTGTTGTTTTAAACCACCAAGTTTGTGGTACTTTGTTATGGAAGCCCTTGGAAACTAAAACAGACATTTAAATGTTTTAGTTATTAATATATGCTTTAAAAAATACTTATTTTTAAAAATAAATATAGATTCAAGGGAGTTGCAAAGAAAAAACAGAAACAGTACAAAGAGGTCCTTTGCACCCTTCACCCATTCTTCCCATAAGGTAGCGTCTTGCATAACTGTGGTACAGTATTAAAACCAGAAAATCGACATTGGAACATTCAAAGATCTTCATTAGAATTCACCAGTTTTACATGCAGTTGATACTGTTTTGGTAAGGAGCAGAGATGCTTTCAAGCTAAGTGAGATGGAGAATTTTTATTTTAAGGGTTTTTCAGAGGGCTCGCCCATTAAGTCAGTGCTCAGCAGAAACACGGCAGCTGCATTCCACTTGATTACATTTTTCCTGTTGGAAATGAAATCTATTAGTTGAGATTTCTAAGAGGAATCTGAATGGATCAGGTTTACCTTTTTGTCCCCAGTCTACAAGTATCGAATTATAGGGCATTGGCTAGCCTGTGCATGAGTTCTTTGAGAAGAAATTTGTCTTGGCCAAATGGGCTGTGGTCAGGAGTGCTGGGTCCCTTTGGTTCACACAGTTCAGGTGTGTGGGTTGAAGTAGGTTCCGTGAATGAGCTTTGTGTGGGGTAGATACACCACGTTAACTCAAATACAGTAAGAATCACACAATTTCTTTCTGGAATTTGTTAAGCTGAGTGATTATAGTGCTGCAAGTCTCTTTGTTCATTATTCCTTTCATAGTTTCTTTCCTTCAGCTATAACTTTTTCATTTCATGTAAGTTACCATGTATATTTAGCTTTGGAGCCACAAGGCAACATGCACATGGCCTTTGTGAAAACATGGAATATCCCTTGAGTAATAATAATATAGAAAGCAAAGTTTAGATAATTTAGAAATATATTGAATACTTTCTTGAAGCATTCATAATTAATTTTTTCTTTGGTAAGGCAGTAACCATGTTCCCAAAGAGATATGGTTTTACTCTCTTGACTGAGTTTTATTGTCATAAAGAAATTGATTTCCCCTTATCGTTTTTGTTCTTCTTTTTTTTTTTTTTACAAAGCCATGCCAAAAATAAAGAAATTATAACTCAGAAGTGTGAGTCTTTTAAAAAATGTAGGGGAAGCCAGGATGGCTCAGTGGGTTAAGTGCTCAATTTGCAGGCCCACGGACCAAAGATCGAATCCTGGCCCCGGCCCGTGCGACCCATATGCTGAAATGGGGGTGCCCCCAGTTCGGTTCTCACTGGGGTGAGATCCCAGCCCAGTTCCTGCCCTGTGCAGCCCTGCTCCCACTTGTGGAATGAAACTATGTGGAAAAACCAATGATGTGCAACTATGGAGACTGTTCTGGGCCCTCCCCCTTCTCTCTGTCTTTGTCTCTGTATCTCTCTCTCTGTCAAAAACAATAAAAATAAATCTTTAAAAAAAATAGGGGAAGCCGGGATGGCTCAGTGGGTTAAG
>PVKE010022977.1:0-25045 GCA_004027555.1 Craseonycteris thonglongyai
TGTTCCCCCAGTTACCTGCCAGAGGGTGTGGAAGCTGAGGCAGCTGAACACAGGCAGCAGAGCTGTCAGCATCATCCCTGAGGGACACAGGAAGGCGAGGTCCGGATGCCGGTGGGACCAGCGGCGGTGGAGTCTTGGCTTCAATGGGCTGGGGGTACAGACCCCGCACCCCTTCTTCTGTGGTGTGAAGGAGATAGTCCAGGACCCCGGACCCAGGCAGGAGGTGGGCGAGGCCAAGGATGGTCCTAAAGGAGTGGATAGGGTTTCGAATATTATCACCGGCCGACCCCAGCCCCCACCCTATCCCCCCAGGTCCCTGCTTTCCTGACTCCGGGATAGCCACAAACTCAGGACCTTCTGCCTTAAGAATTCTTTGCGATGGTCAAGGTAGAGCCATTATTTGGCTCTACTTGGAGAAGGAAAGGGGCAGGGGCCGTGAACCCACCTGGAGGTCACGAAGGCCAAGAACGGGAAGGGATAGTTCGGCTGGTGGGGGGCTATTGTCTGGGCTGGAACAGTGCTGTCCCTAGCGTCCAGCGGATGAGCAAAGTCCCACGGCTGACTATAACCCCCGCGGCGGTAACCCGACACCTCTCTTCCCCAACAACAGACGCCGCTGGAGGGAATGGGTGTGGCGAGGAAGGGGCTGAGCGGCGTGACTCCCCTCCCCAGGAACTCCCCCCCCCCCCCCCCCCCCCCCCCCCCCCCCCCCCCCCCCCCCCCCCCCCCCCCCCCCCCCCCCCCCCCCCCCCCCCCCCCCCCCCCCCCCCGCCCCGACCCTCTCTGGCTACAAGTAAGCCCAGGAGGCGGGAGAAGGAGCTGGTGAAAGTTGGCCTCTCTCTTTGCCGGGCCCTGACCGGGTCTTGCCAGGTCCCCAGACCACTAGGGCCGCAGGGAGTCCCGGGAGGGTCCCGCCAAGAGATGCCACTTGTGCAGTCGCTGATTTGCATGCAATTTGCATGTGGCCCGCATGCTGGGTCACGTGGGCACCAGCATCACAGCCTCCGAGTGGCATCCCCGGCTTTCTCTACCTTGCTTCCCTGTCAGTAGTGTCAGACGAGATGCATAACTCTGTCTCAAATCTTCAGGGTCCAGCTCCGCCCTCTCCCAGGCCCTCTCTTTCTGGACATCTTAGACTCAGGTGACCCCGTGTTTATAAACACTAACTAGCCTTTGCCCCTGCAGCCTGTGGGCCCTTCCATAAATAACCTGGCTCCGTGTTTTGGATACCCAGAGGTAATGGGAGAAGGGGCCAGCTGAGGAATGAGCAAGCAGCTCTGGGAAGAGCTTTCTGCCGGACTGAGCCACTAGGGGTGAAAAGGGTACTCCCTCAGAGTGGCCAGAGGTGGGGGTCCTAAATGTCAGGGTTTAAGATCCACCACTTCCTGCTGGGGCTGAGGTAGGTATGGAGGTTAGACTTACTCCAGGCCTCTAGCCTGGTCTGGCTCATTAATTTAGCCCCACCCTTGTTCCTCATCCCCTTGGACTGCCAGCCAAATAATTTCCTTCACCTAGAATCCTGCTTTCTCCAAAAAGTCTGGCCTTGGGGGGCAGTAGAAGGTGGGAAGAGTGGCATCCCCACAAACCAGAATGCTTTTCAGGCAAACAGTTTCAAGACACGTTCTTCTACCCCCTTTGAAGGAGACTGGCCTCCCCAAGGTCCCTAGATTGGAAAATCAAAAATCACTCTACTGTCCACCATTCTTGTGAAAAGCAGCATCTTGCCTACATATCCTACCTGCCTGGAGGGACCTGAACGTTTGCAGTTGCCTGGGACAGCGAGGCCTGCTGGAAGAGTCCCTGGGACCAGATCTACTAGAGCCATGCTTTGTCCTCTCTCCATCCTCTGGATTTAAGGAATTGCTTCTCCTATCCCAAAGACCTGGAACCCCAAGAAGGAACTCAAGAGATGGAGTCAAATCTAGGCATTGAACAGGGGTCCTGAGGGAGGCAGAAAGTCTTCCAAGGTCACATGGCAAAGTAGTGCTGGAGCTGGAACCCACACCCAGCCTCCTTAATCTGGGAATCTCTCCTTGCACCTTAGGTGAGTCTTGATGCACACATGGAAAAAAAAAAAATGTTAGGAGGTATTCTCTGAGGTCAGGGTGCTGAGTGCAGGACCAGTCCATTAGGGAGGCAGCGGTTCCAGCCTGGATCTTCCTTGGATCAGCCCACCCTGGCTTCAAGGATTCCCTTTCTTATGGGAAGAGCACTGGCCCAGGCAGGCTGGGCAGAAGCTAGTGTTCCGAGCCTTGATGAGACATCCAGAAATAGATGGGGGAGTGTCACATTTCTGAGCAGCTGTGGCAGGGAGGAACAATATAAAGGAGAAACTTGCCCTCTCCCTTCCCCAATGGCCATTGCAGGAGACAAACACCAGCTTCCTCGCTGTGGAGAAGCCTAGGTAAGGTCCACACCATCCTCCTCCTGGGCACTTGGCAAGGAAAATGCTTTCTTCGGGAAATTTGGGGCATTAATGGCAGAGTTTTAGGAATCACTAGGAAAGCTTCAGGGGCTCTTTTACGAGAGCTGTCCAAAGAAGAAAACCAGCCATAAATGCTTCTATTTGTCATAGTATGTGGCTGGATACTTTCCAGACAACCCTTGTATCTTAGTCTGTTTTGTCTGTCTGTTTCTCATGTTTCTGAAGATGGAAGTCCAAGGTCTGACATTTATGCTCACCAGTTACATGAAAATTAAAAGGAGATTAATATCTGGTGTTGGCAAAGATGTGAAGATAAGGACACTTTCATTGTTGTTGGGAGGGCACACTGGTACCTTTTAGGAGGCAATTTGGCAGGGCCTAGCAAAATAAAATAATGCTCATATCCTTAAAATATTATCTTGATCTTTTATATAAAAGTATTCTCAAAAGTAGACAAGTGTTTATATACATGCATGTTCACTGCAATATTATGTGTAATATGAGAAATTTAGGAAAAACACTTTCATTAATAAAGAGATGATTAAGTTATGGTTTAAGTATACTATGAAATACAATGCTGACATTATAATGAACAAAGTAGATATGGCTATACAACATGGAATGAAGTCTATGATATATTGTTTCCTGGAAAAAAAGGTTATAGAATATGTAGATATAAGCATATTCCCCTATTCTTTTTGAAGAAAATGACAATAAAAGACAAAAACAGGGGGAAGCCGGGATAGCTCAGTGGGTTAAGCGCTCACTTTGCAGCCCCAGGGACCGAGGATCGAATCTCGGTCCTGGCCCGTGTGGACCCATATGCTGAACTGGGAGCTCCTCCAGTTCAGTTCTCTCTCTGTCTCTGTCTCTGTATCTCTCTCTCTCTCTCTCTCTCTGTCAAAAAACAATAACAATAAATAATAAGTAAATATTTTTTAAAAACCCAAAAAACAAAAATAGGCTGTATACAGAAAACTATGTATGTATATTTAGAAAAATTAAATATATGTATAAAACTCTGTATGTACATTTAAATATATTATTTATATATACATAGGAAAAGGTTCTACAGGGTACCGTTATCATTGGCACCCCCTTCCCTACTGGCAAGCATGGGTAAGAGTGCGAGGGGGGATGTAGAGGGAGAGAGAGAACGGGAACTTGGACTCTATGCTTCGCTCATACACTTTTTTTCCCCCATAGTAATCATGCATTACTTTGTAATAAACAGAAAAGCAGCAGCAGCACTGACTTAGAAACTGTCTATTCCAAACTTGATCCAAAGCTGGGACACCTTCTTGGCTCTACTTGAGGCCCCCAGTGTGCCCACCACAGGGTACCAGAGGCTGTGGTTCCCTCCTGCTTCCCTGGGGGAAGCAGGTACCCTCTGTCCTCTCCCCTTTCAATTCCCTCTTCCCTCACTGCCTGGGGTCTACATACATCCCTGCCTTGGAGGCAGCTGAGGGTTCAAGGGAAGAGGGCTCAGCTCTCAGCAGGACTGGAGGGAGAAGGAAAGACCTCTGGATCCCCAAGCCCTCCTCCAAGCCTGTCCCTGGAGTCCTGCTATGGTAGGGTGACCAGACGTCCCGCTTTTGGTGGGACAGTCCTGATTTTTAACAATTGGTCCCGCGTCCCGCGTCATTTTAAAAAAGTCCCGATTTTTGGAAAGAATGCATGACAAGCTAGGGAACGGCGGGAGATAGACCAAATTTTTAATCAAGAACCCCTTCTTCCCTCCCCCCTGCCCGCCCCCCACCCTGGTCAATGGTGTCCCGCTTTACCAATGTTAAAATCTGGTCACCTTATAAGCAGCTATGGCCACTGCAGCTAACCAGTCCTGAGTCTGCCTGTTCCAGCCTCATATCCTCCATGAGGTGAAGCTGAGGGCTCTCACCAGGGCAGTCTTTCCAACATTCCCACACTGCAAGCTGTGCCACACTAGACAAAATGTCTTTCAATCTTTATATCCTAAGAGTTCTTACCTCAAATACCTTTGCTCTCTCATTCCTGCTGCCCCAAACTCCTTTCCTCCCCCAAACTCCAACCTTTTCTCTTCTAGTCTCCACTGATTAAAGCCTTATTCTCCTATTCACTCTACAAGACCCTGTTCAGGGGAAGCTGGGATGGCTCAGTGAGTTAAGTGCTCGCTTTGCAGCCCCGGGGACCGAGGATTGAGTCCCCGCCCCGGCCCATGTGGACCCATATGCTGAGCTGGGGTGTGCCCCCAGTTCAGTTCTCACCGGGGCTTATGCGGGAGGCTCCCAGCCCAGTTCCTGCCCTGCACAGCCCAGTGCCCACCTGTGGAGTGAAACTATGTGGAAAACTAATGCTGTCATCGATGGAGACTGTTCTGGGCCCTCCGCCTTCTCTCTCTCTCTGTCAAAAACAATAAAAATAAAAAAAATAAATCTTAAAAAAAAAAAAGACCCTATTCACATGCTACTTTCTCCAGGAAGTCTCCCATTTGCTTCTAGCAAGACGTGTCCTCTCTCTCTCCTGAACCTCCATTGCTATGTTATGACTCTGTGCCAAGCACTGGAAGTAGCACAGACCAGGTGTCAATAAATGTTTATGCAACTGTATAGATTAACATTCTCATTTTTCAGATGAAGAAACTGAGACCCAAAGAGAGACAGTAACTTGCCCAGGGTCACTTCCAACATGCAGACTCCTGCCATGATGTCTCTGCTGCTTGTGTCTGTGGGCCTCATGGAAGCACTGCAGGTATGGTCATCCTCTGCTGTCCCCATGCCAGCAGAGAGCTGAGGCATCAGCTGCTTCTGAATTCTGGAAGGAGGAGCAGAGAGGGAGGAAAGAATGCCTGGTGCTTCTCTTGGGTCTCATTCAGCCTGAGGGGACAGCCCAAAACTCCAGTCTCCAGAGTTGACTGTAGTTCCCAACTCCCTCCTCCTCCAGTTGTGTTTGGTGCCTTAATAGAGCCTTTCTCAGCTCAATGCAGGGGAGAGTTGGATAAGCTCCCATTCTCCTGGAGCCCATCCTCTCCGTCCTTGCTGCTCCCTCTTCCTCAGGCCCAGAGCCACCTCATCAAACGACGAGAACTTTTCACCCAAGAAAGGGCGCTGGACATGGCCCCAGCCTCCTTTGATGACCAGTATGCTGGCTGTGCAGCAGCCATGACAGCTGCTCTCCCAGATCTCAACCACACGGAGTTCCGGGCCAACAAGGCATATGCTGATGGGTGGGTGCTGGCAAGCAGCCAATGGCAGGAGCGCCAAGCCTGGGGGCCAGAGTGGGGCCTCAGCCCAACCCAGCTGCCCCTGCCACCCCCCGGCTTCCGAGATGAGCACGGGGTAGCCCTCCTGGCCTACACAGCCAACACTCCTCTTCACAAGGAGTTTAATGCAGCCGTGCGCGAGGCGGGCCGCACCCGGGCCCACTACCTCCACCACTTCTCTTTCAAGACACTCCATTTCCTGCTGACTGAGGCCTTGCAGCTGCTGAACAAGGTCCAGCGTTCACCTCAGTGCCACCAGGTGTTCCGAGGGGTGCACGGCCTGCGCTTCCGGCCAGCAGGGCCTGGGGCCACTGTCCGGCTGGGGGGCTTTGCCTCGGCGTCCCTGCGGAATGTTGCAGCCCAGCAGTTTGGTGAGGAAACCTTCTTTGGCATCTGGACCTGTCTTGGGGCTCCTATCAGGGGCTACTCCTTCTTTCCTGGGGAGGAAGAGGTGTTAATCCCCCCCTTTGAGACCTTCCAGGTGATCAACACCAGCAGGCCTGCCCAAGGCCCCGCCCGCATCTACCTCCAGGCCCTGGGCAAGCAAAGCACCTACAACTGCGAGTACATCAAAGGTGAGCAGGACACATGCATATCAGCACCTGTACAAAAGGTGGGCTTTCCATCCAGTGTTCAGGGGTCCATACAGAAACATTAAAAACAATCAACAATGAAAAAAATAAAAATTTAAAAACAACCAACAGTAAAGTTCTATCTCCGCTCCTCCACTCTTCCATTTAAAGGGAGACAAAACCTTCTGAAGTAGGGACTTCTTGTCCCTGGCTGTCTGAGCCAGAGCTGGCCACTTGCCTGCTGGGAGACTAGAGAGGGTTTCCTGACCAAAGCAAGCCAAAGAGACAGACCGGGTGAGGCTTCCTCCTGGCTGGAAGCTAGAAATAAATTAATTTGTAGCCACAGTAATGACACCAGAGCACTGTTGCCAGAAATGAGAAGAGCCCCAACTTCAGTTTCTGAAAAGAGTGTGTTTATTGGACTTAACAGAAATCCAGTGCTATGGTGTGTGTGTGTGTGTGTGTGTGTGTGTGTGTGTGTGTGAGTGTGCGCGCGCACACGCGCGGGGGGGGCAAGGGTGGGGTGGGGAGACAGCAGGTGGGTGGGTGGGTGCTGTGCCCCCAAGTTCCAGTTCAGGCTATGGCTGGTCTCAGATACTCTTTCTGTCCATCCCCCCAGGAATGGACAGAGGAGGGGTCATGAGGATGAATGAGGGGGCTATGGGCTGCTGGACCTAGCTAAATAATGCCCAAGGGCTGGTGAGACCTGGTTTTCACAGTCAGAGGCCGGCTATTGGCTGGAACTGTGGACTACATCTAACACAGAAGGTCCGGTGTGACTCAGGTCCCAATCTGGACAGCATCACCAGTGTGCATGAGTTGATCGGAGAGGAGGAAGATCAAGAACATAAACTAGCTCCTCCTTGGCTGGGACAGGCGTGGAGAGGGAGAGGTGGGTGTGACAGGGACGCAAAGTTACAGGCTAAAGGTGTAGGAGGAGTACCTGGAATAGGCCCTGGCTTTGAGGGCTGGCTCCCTTCTGGCCAACTGCTATGGATCAAGCTAAATCTAGGCAAGGGAGGTCTTACCATAAAGCAGCAGAATTGGGGGGAAATGCATCAGTTTTTCCTAGAGCACCGTGGGGATGACCCAACAGGCCTTTTCTCATCCCAAGAGCTATTGAACCTTAGATTCTTTACTGTTTCTTCCCTACAGATAAGCAATGCAAGTCTGGGCCCTGCTATCTGGATAACTCAGGTAAGGGCTATAGACATCTGTGACAGGGACTCTGTTCTGAGCTGAGTAGGCTGCCCTGGGGTTGGACCCTTCACTTGGATGTCCACCTTATAAGGAAAACACCCTCTTTTTTTAAAAAAAGGAAATCCTTTTAAGCAGACACCTGGGCAGGGGGTGGGGTCCGGGGGTGGGGGGGTGGGGTGGGAGGGATGCTAACCTTTCCCACAGGATGTATTTATATGTATAGGGAGGTGGTTGGGTGAGCTGACACACCTGCCCCCAGTATGGGGCTGACCCTCCCTCATAGAATACTGATCAGGCCTGAGAGGTCCAGGTTGCACAGAGGTGACAGAGGGGAGGCTGCTCCCACAAAGTCCTCCCCAGGGCCTTTTCCTCCTTCAGCTGCAGAACTCTCTTTCTGTTTACTGTCCTTAGCGCTCCCTCAGACCACTTTCCAATGTAAAGGCCAGACTTCACATACTGGAGACCTGGGTACTAGCCCAGGCTGTGTGTTAACTTTCTATGTAACCAATCATCACCTCTCTGAGCCTGTTTCTCTATCTGTATAAACCAACTAGACTATATGATCCCTAGGTCACTTTCAGCCATGACTTCTCTCTCTTCCCTTGAACATCTGCTGTGCCAGGGCCTACCTGGACTACCATTTCTCTAGGTGGGAGCAGGCCATTCCCAGGGAAGAAACTGCAGCTACCCCTCCCCTGTGTGTCCCTCCTTCCTCCCTCTGGGCTCTGTGAACAGTGGGCAGGAAGGAGTCCCAGCCTCTACTGTGTTGCCATCGTTCTCTATGACACAGTACACACTCAAGAGTTCCAGGCACATCATGCCATGAATCCTCACCACGGCCTAGTGGTGTAGGTATTGTCATCACCCCCTGTTCAACAGATGAGAGAACTAAGGTGCAGAGAAATTAAAAACCAGTCCTATACCACACAGCTAGTAAGAGGCGGGGTCCAGCCAGCCTGGCCCTAGAGCCAAACTCTGAACCACCATACTAGGCTGGCCCCCACCTCCCTAGATACCATATCATTTTATCCTTACTGCACAACAAGGAGTATTACCCTCATTATATAGTAAAGTGAGATCCAGAGACGGAAGCAACTTGTCCAAGGTGACAGAGTTAATGGCAGAGCCAGGGCCAGAGGTCAGGTCTCCAGTCTCCAGCCTGCTTCTTTGAGTTTTGATAATGAAATTCCAAGCACTGAAGACGTTTTTTGTTTTTGTTTTTGTTTTTTGTTTTTTATTGTTTAGACAGAGAGAGAGATACAGAGACAGAGACAGAGAGAAGGGGGAGGGCCCAGAACAGTCTCCATAGTTGCACATCATTCGTTTTTCACATAGTTTCATTCCACAGGTGGGAGTGGGGCTGCACAGGGCAGGAACTGGGCCGGGGTCTCACCCCGGTGAGAACTGAACTGGGGGTACTCCCCAGTTCAGCATATGGGTCCGCACAGCCGGGGCCGGGATTCGATCCTTGGTCCCTGGGGCTGCAAAGCGAGTGCTCAACCCACTGAGCCATCCCAGCTTCCCCTGAAGAAGTTTAAGTTGCCTCCCATCCCCCAGCCCACCAGCACTTCTCCTACCAGGGTTTGGGCAGAGGAGTCAAAGTCAGTATCACTAGATTCCATTCGGATCTCTACCCATGTTTCATCCCACCCTGCAATGCCTCATGTGTATCCATTGGAGGCAGGGGGATAGATCTAATAACCTCTGGAAGTGGTACTGGGGCCCTCCTGGTCTCTTCATCTCTGTCTACTTTCCTCCCTAAATCTTGCTCTTTATCTCTGCCTGCCATCACACTGTGTGCATCAATCTTTTCTGCTCACTCTACTTGTTTCTTTTCCTCTTGTTTCTTTGTATACCTCACTTCACCCCCAAATCTCTCTCTCTATGCCTCTGTTTTCCTACAGCCATGGGTCAGGGCCCCCTTTCTGCAGTCTGGTCCCTTCCACTACTGCTCTGGTTCCTTGTTGGGGAAGCCTTTCCAGAGAGTCCAGGCTTCCTCTGATACATCAGATCCTGAACAGCCCTGCCCGCCACCTCTGCCCAACAAGAGGATGTCAGCCACATGTGTGCATTATGTGTAGCAAGATCCATGGAAACTTCATCTGCAGGGAACTCTGGGACCTTCTCTGGCAGCTGCTGGGCCTGTTGGTGGAGAAATAGAATGTTGGGCCTAAACTGCACTCAGGGCCCTAGAAATGAGACGATGAAGAGAAGTGGGAGAATTCCAGGTCAGGCAACAACTCACTTGGAGGTAGATTAAATTATTTGTGTGTGTGTTGGTGGTGGTGGTGGGGGTGGTGGTTTGAGGAGAACAGCACTTGGCCATGGAACTTACTCAAATGCATCACATATGTACCTGGAAAGTGGTTCACTTCTCCAGGAAGCCTTCTCTGATCTCCCAACCCTGCTGGTTAGGGCCCTGCCTTTGTGCTTGCACAGGTCCTGGGGGATTCTCTATACCATGTGTCCATGTCTGCCGCCCATGTCAGACTTTGAGTTTCCTGAGGCACAGGGGTGGTGCTAGGAACTGTGTGAAGGTCAGAAAGGAACAAATACCTTGTGAATGGCCATTACCCCCTACCCTGGACACTTTCAAGCTCTCTGAATGTCAGTATGTGGGAATAGGGTGGACTGGAGTTAACCCCAGAGGGAAGAGAGCAAAAGAGATGGCAGAGCACTTTAGGTCTGCCAGGGTCTTGGTTGAATCTATCATTTTCTTTTTTTAAAGATTTATTTTATCGTTTTGACAGAGACAGAGAGAGAGACAGAGAGAAGGGGGAGGGCCCAGAGCAGTCTCCATAGTTGTACGTCATCAGTTTTCGACATGGTTTCATTCCACACAGGTGGGCGGGAACTGGGCCAGGGGCCTCCCACATGGGAGGCACGACCCCGTGTCCTAGTGTCAGAACCTGAGTGGGGGAGGTGTGTGGGGCTCCAACACATGGGACGCTTGCCCCAATGAGAACTGAACCGGGGGCCTCCCACATAGGATACTCACCCTGGTGGGAACCGAACTGTCCCTGCCTCCACATGGGAAGCACACCCCAGTTCAGCATATGGGTCTCCATGGGCCAGGGCCAGGACTCGATCCTCAAACCCCAGGGCTGCAAAGCAAGCGCTCAACCTGCTGAGCCATCCCGGCTTCCCCTGAATCTATCATTTTCTTGTCAGCAAAGATATAATTTCTGTTCTGATCCATGAGTCCTAAGGTTTCTGTTTCTAGAGACAATTTGAATATATTTTTATTTATTTATTTATTTATTTATTTTGACAGAGAGAGAGAGAGAGATACAGAGACAGAGAGAGAACTGAACTGGGGGAGCTCCCAGTTCAGCATATGATTCCGACCGGGATTCGATCCCTGGTCCCCGGCACTGCAAAGTGAGCGCTTAATCCACTGAGCCATCCCGGCTTCCCCTCTAGAGACAATTTGGATCCCCATCTCCTACCACCAGAACCTCGAGGAGATTCCTGGCGCACACTTTATGATGAGTTAGGGCTTTGGGGACAAATCCCTAGGTAACCTCGTGCTCTGGAAACTAGACCATGAATCTGAATCCCCAACCCCCTTCCCTGAGCCCCTAGGCAAGGATGGGCAAGACCAAGTCCCTGTAACAGCAACTTCCAAGGAAAAAAAGAGACGGCAGAAAATGTGGCAGTTCTGTTTCTCATATAACTTGCACTCTCCCCACTGAAAACTCTAACACTCAAGTTCTGTCTCTCCAAGATGTATTTTGATCTTGATCCTTCTTAGAGTTTCCTCTGTAGGAATTAGGGGAGTGGCGAGCTCCAGATTTCCCTTAGAGGTTAGGGTACATAGACAAGTGTTCCCTTGTAGTTTGTAAAAACAGCAACGCTGAGCTTGAGAAAGGGTGTCCCAGGCTCTTTAAGCACAGAAAGGAGAGACTGGATGACCTGTCTGAAGGCCACCGGGTCTTTGCATCCCTGTCTGGGGTGCGATGACTGCAGCAGACCTTAGGATTCACAGGGCCTGCACCAGCACCAGGAGGCTCATGACCAGGGCCATGGAGAAGAAGATGCCCAGGAAGAAGCGGTCCATCACACGGGCCAGGCGCTTCCAGTCCTCATGACGGCGCTGGGCAGCCCTGTGGCTGCGGAAGGTGTTGGCAATGATGGCTACGTGGTGCAGTAGGGCTTCCTGATGGCACAGACACTGGGGCTCATGGCAAGGACCTGCTGGGGGGCCAGCCCCTTCCTCAGGAGGCTGGGGACTGGGAGGTGACTTGGGTGGTCTAGACAGCCCACAGGGCTCCCCTCGTTCCCGCACACACAGGCCCCGTGCCAGGTGTCCCATCAGGAAAGCCCGAGCCCAGGCTGGCACTGGGTGGGCACTGGGACCACAGTAATGCAGGTTCATGATAAGAATGGTTAGTGCTGTGGAGAATGTGACCATAGTCATGGTCGCCATGTAGTACTTCCCTGTAAGAAAGAGAGTAAGAGGGAGCCCAAAACAAGAACTCAGGGGGCCTGAGCTTCCCAGGCACCTCAGCACAAACAAGAATGAGCTCTCCCACCATGAAGCTCCCAGCCACAGGGCACTCCAAGCCTAATGCATGAAAGAGGAATGTCTCCCCAATCCTCATTCCTACAGGTAGGTTCTCAGGAGCTACCTGCTCCCAAACTCTCTGCTCTCATGCCTCACTGCTGGAGGCTGCATTTACCCACAACCCAGGAAAGTCACCTTCTCAAATGGTATGGCCATGACCCGAGCAAGTAACTCACCCTTTCAGTACAACTAGGATAAAAACAGAATCTATTTCGTGGGTTTAGGGATGCTCCCCCGATTTAACAAACAAGTGCATAGGAGAGTGCCTGGCGCACAGCAAACAATATATTTTGCCCGTTGTTACGACCCTGGTGACATTGACCTTCCTCCGTCAAGTCCTTGAGAAAAGAGCCTACTCCTTCCTCCATCCCTTCCAGTGAAGGGAGGGTGTCCTCCCTAGAAGGGGCCTCCTCCTTTCCCCTCTATCTTGGAGCCAGGCCTGTGCCCAGCATGCTGCTCTACACACACGGAATGGGGGCGGGGCGCCCCTGCACTGGTGGAGACCCGCGTGCATCAGCCGGGGTGGGGCGGGGTCCAGGCGCGCCCTGAACCAGCACCCCACTCCAGGCGTGCCCCTTGCCCACTCACCGATGAGCGGCACACTCTCCGCGGGCGGCATGCTCTCGGCCAGGAGTAACTGGAAGACTGTGAGGGCCAGCAGCACGGTGACGCCGAGGGACACCTTTTCCCCCGAGTCGGCAGGCAGGTGGAAGGCGAGCGGCGCCAGCAGCGAGATGAGCACACAGGGCAGCAGCAGGTTGCACACGTAGGCAGCGGCGCGGCGGCGCAGCAGCAGCGTGAAGGTCACGTCGGGGTAGGGTTCGGAGCAGCAGCCGTACGTGAGCACGCGTCGCCGCGCTGGCATGCCCAGCACGCGCCACTCCACGTTCTCCACGAAGTCAGCCAGGCTGGCCCCGTGGCCGCGTGGCCGCACATCCAGCTGGTGCCCGCCGTGCGTCCAGGAGCCGAACGTCAGGCCACAGCGCTGTGCGTCGAACGGGAAGCCCGACACGTCCACGCGGCACGAGCTCCTGGTGATGACCGGCGCGTCCCAGCGTACTGCACCGTCGTGCCACAGAACCACGTTGGTGCTAGCGGAGTCCTGCGGCTGCGCGTCCGCCCTGTGGGAGGCGAGTGGGGTGGGTCGCCCGTGGAACAGCCCAGGGCCAGCTCAGGACAGACCCCTGGATGAGCTCTGTGACTACAGAGGCCATACAGTCAAAATGCCTCCTCACGGAGGGTGGAGTGTTCCCTGGGGAGTACCTGCTGTGCTTCTGGAGGCCAAAAGGGGCAGCACCTGAAGGGCCTAGAGAGGATACAGATCTAGTCCGGGGCACTTAAAACGTCCTCTGCAAACATTGGCACCTGGCGTTACAGTGACTTCCCTTGGGTGTCATCTACAAAGCTCATACAGGAGCCCCCGGGAAAACAGGCAGAGCCACGGGGTGTCTGGAAAACACAGAACTGACTGACTTAGGTGGCATAAAGAGGTGTTCCAGAGGGCTAGACCCCCCAGAGGAGCTCCCTGTGCAGGCCCCTGGGGAGCCCAGGAAGTCGTAGCTGGAGGCCGAGTGTTCCATAAAGAGACTCTTGTGCTCCAGAACCCTCTCTGTGAGAGATACAGAACTGGCCCTGGACTGCACAGTGGCTTCCTGGAAGACATTCAGTCTGGTTTGCTTTGGGATAGCCTAAAGTGGGGGTGCCCTGGAGGGACTGTGAAGGGCCTGGGCCACCAGCAGGCCCTTACCATGAGCCACAGTATCTGTGCCACCAGGAAGCCCCACTGCCAACACTTTCCTGCCAGATCAGAAGAGTCCTGGGGGAAAGCAGTAGAGCAGCCTGGTTAGGTGGGGGTATGGGGGCAGGTGGCTACTCTAGGGAGGGACAGGAGAGGGAAGGGGCCCAGGCAAGCAGTACTTGTTATAGAGTACGATGTCTGGCCGCCACACAAGACTGCTGGGGATGCGGATGGCATCCAGGCCACCGTAGTCATTGGGGTCCCATTGTAGGTAGGCATCTGTCCACTCCTGTCGGATCCACAGGTACAGGGTCAGCACCTGGTTGCGCTCATCCTAGTTGGGGGCAGGGAGTAGACACAGATGTGGACAGGTCTACATGCATCTCCTCCCCTGTGTGCACACTCACCTACAGAGCTCTGGTCAGCACCACAAACACATCTTGCCCATACAGGCCAGTTCCCACCCAGGTCTTATTGTGACCTTGTAGGTTCTTCTCTTCTCTGGGCCTCAGTTTCCTCATCAGTTACATGGATGATAATCTCTGCTGAAGAATTTCTGGCAGAAATTCAAGTGTGCAAAGTGTTGGGCACACCAGGGGCACCCAACAGTTACTAACTGTTATTATTTTATTTATTTTTATTTTTTAGTAACTGTTATTATTAATATTAATGTTTATAGAAAAGAACTGTTTGGAGAATAATCCCAGTCTCTCACCCCCAATTTCCTTGACACTGTCACCAGCACACTCCACAGTTGTACCACTACTACAACGTACCATGTCGATAATCTGGGACAATGTCACCTCCAGGGTCACATTCAGAGCCTGGTCTGTGTCTGCCACAGGTCTCAGGGCACTTGTGTAGTTGGCGAAGAGGTCACGGAACAGCTTGTGAGCCAACCTGCCCTCAGCTCCCAAGCACTCTGGGGGACCAGCAAGAAGGGTTGTTTATCCGAGACCCAAGTCCAGGAGCCTCTGCTGACACCCTCCACCCCCACAAGGCTGGGGCTGTTATCTGTTCCACTATCTCACAGCTTATTTTATTTTTGTTTAAAAGGTTTATTTTATTGTTTGAGAGAGAGAGAGAGAGAGAGAGAGAGAAGGGGGACGGCCTAGAGCAGTCTCCACAACCATACATCATTAGTTTCGACATAGTTTCATTCCACACAGGTGACTTTGGGGTCCCACAGGGTGGGAACCAAACTGGGGGCCTCCCATGTGGGAAGCAATTCCCAGTTCAGCATATGGGTCCACATAGGGCAGGGCCAGGACTTGATCCCCAAACCCCATGGCTGCAAGGCGAGCACTCAACCCGCTGAGCCATCCTGGCATCTCCATTATCTCACAGCTTTCTGACTGGTCTTCCTGATGTCTGCCCTCTGTCACTCTCGTTGTGACTGTACTTCCTCGTTGGCCTGACTCCAGGGATGAATGGGGGGAAGGCAGTGGAGTGAATTGGTACTATCTTCAGAAGCAAGGCTGAGAGGTTGCTTCTCTACCCTTCCCTTCCCAAGACCTGGATTCTGCCTGCCCTGCCACAAACACTAACAGAGGGGCCCAGATAGGCCACAAGAGTTCCATCTGTCACTCAGGCATCTGAACCCCACTGCCCTGCCCCTTCCAGTCTCTCAAACCTGCCTCCACTTCTCCAGTGGCACTTCAATTTCCTTTTTTTTTTTTTTTTAAGATTTATTTGTATTGTTTTTGACAGAGAGAGAGAGAGAGAGAGAGAGAGAGAGAGAAAGAGAGAGAGAGAGATATAGAGACAGAGAGAGGGGGGAGGGTCCAGAACAGTTTCCATAGTTGCACATCATCAGTTTTTCCACATAGTTTCATTCCACAAATGGGTGAGGGGCTGCACAGGGCAGGAACTGGGCCGGGGTCTTCACACCGGTGAGAACCGAACTGGGGGCACTCCCCAGTTCAGCATATGGGTCCAAATGGGCCAGGGCTGGGATTCGATCCTCGGTCCCTGGTGCTGCAATGTGAGCGCTTAATCCGCTGAGCAATCCCAGCTTCCTGCACTTTGTTTTCTTTCAAGCTTCTGACACTATGGGGCAGTGTGTCCTCTGAAAAAATACTTTTCCCTAGGCTTTTAAGTATTGCTCCCTAGAACCCTGTCTTTGTCCCTTTGTCTCCTTTTTCTTCAGCCCAAATTTTTCTCCTGAGCTCTACTCCTGAATGTCCTATAAGCACCTTAAACTCTATAGTTCTACAATAGGACCTCATTTCTCCTCCCCTCTCCACACCCTTGTTCTGAAACCTCCTCCTTGTTTGGTGTTCCTCATCTCAGCAAATAGCAGCCCGCAGGGACTTCAGCTGGAAATCTGGGAATTACAGCTCCCTTCTCCTGCTGAACAAACGCCTCTTGAGCTCAGGCCCCATCCTTCCTCATGGGGAACACGGCAGTGGTAGCTTGCTCGCTGCTCCCCTTGCCTCTCTAACCAACCTCCACACTGCTTTTAAACATTCCACTCTGACCAGGCCAGTAACTGCTTAAAATGGCCCCCATTGCTGGCTGGATCAAGCCCCAACTCAGCCTGGCATTCAAGGCCCTTCATGATCTGGCACCCTGGCTTTTCCAGCCTTGTCTCTGGGAGCTCCACTCATACTGCTCCCACATCAGCCAGGCAAGTCTTCTGTCACCCTCTTCTGCATCCCTGCCCCACACTCCCCAGATAGTGTGTTCCCAGTACAGGTACTGAAAGAGAGAAATGAAGAGAGGACATGTAGAGAGAGATTTGGGGAGATGGGAATAGCTGCAATGCCCAGAGAGGCTGGCTTATTGAGAGTCATACCTGGAAGGAGTAGGAGCAGCAGCAGAAGGCCCAGGCTGGAGATGGAGAAGCCAAGGCTGAGGTGCTGGTTCCGGGGCCCCATGGCCTTGCCACAGCAAGAGGTGGGGCAGGTCTCTGGGTGTGAGCCTCCTGGCCTGACGGAGGGCAGACCCTGCTAGCAAGGATGGTGTGGACAATACCCAGTAAGACAGATCTCTGCTGGATTCAGCTACCTTCTGAGGAGCCCTGTGGCCCTTCTGGTTATCTCACCCTTTTTAAGACCTACCCTTGGATTTTAGTACTTGGTCCTTCAATCTGCTATCTCTCCTTCTCTGGAGAGTCTGGTCCTTACCTCTTTTGGCATCTGCCTCTATCCTTCTCTCTGCCACCACCACCCCCTTTACCTCTCACTCAGCCTTTGTTCCTTCAGTCTTTTCCTCTGTAACTCTTTCTTGGTCTCTCTTGGTTTCCTGGCTCTGATCTTCCTCTTTCTACTCTCTCTTCCTTTTGCCTCCTATGTCAGCCTTGCTAACTTCCTGCCTTCGTTCCCTATACCTGGGCTCTGGATGAGCAGGGTGCATTTTCAACAGGATAGGGGTGTGGACTCCATCAGCTCTGAGCCCTGTGAGGCACAGGACAGCAGGCCCCTCCCATTGGCTCTTTTCATTAGCTTAATTACAGCATCCAGACACCTGTGCCCATGGGAACAGAGCAGCTGAAATTGACACCTCAGGTCACCAGGACCTGAATTATTCAACTTCTGTAAGGCAGCACCCAGGTTCTGCTCAGGTCTAGCCTGGGGGTGGGGGTGGAGGGTAGAGAGACGCTGGGGTCAGGATCTTTAGGACACTGGGGCTTAAGGTTGTGAGGAGCCAGGGCCTATGGATGGTAACTGTACTCCCAGCTCTGCCACCATTGCTGAATTCTGGAGGCTCCTTTTCGACTGTCAACTGCCCCCGGGGAGATTCGTTCACATTGTGGCATAGGCCAGAATTTCCTTCCCTTTAAACTCTAAATAATATTCTATTGTATGTATTTACCACATTTTGCTTATCTATTCATCCCCTGATGGGTACTTGGGGTGCTTCCACATTTTAGCTAGTGTGAATAATGCTGCTATGAACATGGGTATCTAAATAAATATCTCTTCAAGACTCTGCTTTCAGTTCCTTTGAGTATATACCCTGAAGTGGAATTTCTGGATCACTTGATACAGTCATGCCTTATACTTGACTGTTTTGAGACTTGTCGAATTTGGTACTTGGTACTTTGATGTTGTCATTTGTTGTCAGTGTTGATTATCTAGGCTGACCATATTTCCTTGAGACAAAAATGGGATATTGGGTTGACAGAAATGGATGGGATTATATAATATTCCATATTCGTGAAAAAGATAACAAAAGGTTTATTACATGAACATATTGAGGTAACAATTATTCTTCAGTGACAGAACTCATACAAAAATTTAGGTAGACATAGAGAGGGGTTGTATTTCACCATGATCGTACTATGAATATTTCTCCAATGGAGTAATCTTACCCAGCAAATTTCAGTCTTTCAACACCTTATCATAGAACTCATAATCCATGATACAATTTTGTTTTATAACTAACATAGCCCTCATTGTCTCACTTAATCTAGATTATTGTTTTGATGACATACTGTTCATAACATCAAATATTGTTCTGACAGGTGCTGTATTTCCTGAGTGACAAAGATTAAGCCCGACAATATTACAAGTCTTGAAAGTCTAAGCGTTTTTCACTCATTTCAGAAAAAAATCTTTATATATCTATCAGATACAAAAATGTTGTCTTTATTCCACGTATCTAATGTCCTCAGACTTGTAGATTTTATGACGGTCCACTGATCGAATATATGAGTTTCCTGTGTTTCTGTGTATGTGATGAATTCCTCGTTCAGGCAGCCCTATATTTCTTTCCATTCAGGTGTCTTCCTCAGTATAATAGTGCCCACTTGAACTTCTCCATGTTTCCCACACTGCACTTCCACTTGTTGATATATTCTAAACTGGTTTCATAGACATTCCCAACTACTTCCAAAAAACTTAGCCTCATTAATTTCTCCTGAATCTACTAACATTCTCATTTGTTTTTTGACATCAGTAGTTACAAACACTTCACGTTTTATTTATTTATTAAAAAATTTTTTTTTAAAGATTTATTTTATTGTTTTAACAGAGAGAGAGAGACAGAGAGAAACAGAGAGAAGGGGGAGGGCCCAGAGCAGTCTCCATAATTGAACTTCATCAGTTTTCGACAAGGTTTCATTCCACACAGGTGGACGGGGGCTGTGCAGGGCAGGAACTGGGTTGGGGGCCTCCTGCATGGGAGGCATGCCCCCTCGAGCCAGGGACCGAACTAGGGGCCTCCCACATGGGAAGCACACTCCAGTTCAGCATATGGGACCGCACTGACCGGGGCTGGGATTTGATCCTCAGTCCTCGGGGCTTCAAAGCGAGTGCTTAAACCGCTGAGCCATTCCGGCTTTCCCTGTCATCAGTTTTCGACATGGTTTTGTTCCATGGGGCCGCACAGAGTGGGAACTGGGCCTGGGGCCTCCTGCACGGGAAGTACACCCCAGTTCAGCATATGGGTCTGCATGGGCTGGGGCCGGGACTTGATCCTCGGACCCTGGCGCTGCAAGGAGAGCACTTAACCAGCTGAGCCATCTCCGCTTCCTCCACTTCACTTTTTCTGGATTCTAAATTATTTATAAGATTTTGGGGATGCTGGGATAGCTCAGTAGGTTGAGCTCTTGCCTTGCGACCATAAGGTCTGGGGATTAAATCCTGGCTCTGTCCTGTTTAAACTCACATGCTAAACTTCATCGCAACTGGTAACTACCAAGATGGTGGCAAAGGTTCTCATCTCCCATGTGGGAGGCCCACAATTTGGTTCCCTCTCTGCACTGCCTCACACTCACCCATGTGGAATGAAACCATGTCACAATTAATGATGTACAACTATGGAGACTGCTCTGGGCCCACCCCCCTCTCTCCCTCTCACCTACTCTCAAACAATAACATAAATGTAAAAATGTTTCCAAGATTTTCAATGTTTATGGCTATTTCTTTAGCTGAAATATCTTTTTCAATTAAACTAATGTAAATTTGGAACATAGACATGATCTCTTGCATATATCAATAAAATACTTATAAAATACCACATGAGCAGTAAAAAAATCTGTATGGCACACCACACTGAACACTCTAATGCAGAACTACAGTGGCCAGACTGCAAAAAATCATAAACAAGCAACAAAAAGGAAAAAAAAAAAAAGTGAACTCCGCAACTGCTATCACAAGCCAGTATATGGTAATGTCCCAGTGGGGAGTTCCACCATAATACAAAAAATAGCTAACAGCCCGTTGAACCAAAATACGAGTCTGAAAAGATCTGAATCAAACTGAATGTAGGACAGAAAGAATCTCTACGGGCAGAGTGATGGTAGAACCAACAGTACAACTCACAGTCACTGACTGCATCCCACTAACCCGATGAACACAAACGACCAGGTGAACCTATTTAGTAGCTCATGTGCGTTGAGACGCTCCTGGCTGCTACATGCTGGATGTGGCTTAGCAACCATTTGAATTCCCTGTTGCTGCAGACAAGCAAGAGGGTGGTGTCTTATTATCTAGCTCAAGAAGCCTGGCCCTCACTGGATAAAGTCAGTGGAATGTCCTCTTTCGTCAAACCAGTTTTTGTAGCACAACCCATGTTCAGTTTTTTACAAAAAAATTAAAAATGGGACAAAATTGATATATAAAATGGACAGTTGGGAAATATGAAAAAACATGATACTGTCTCATTTAAAACAGTATTTATGGGAGAAGCCGGGATAGATCAACAGGTTGAGTGCTTGCCTTGCAACCATGAGGTCCAGAGATCGAATCCTGGCCCCAGCCTGTGCAAACCCATATTGTGAACCTGTAGCACAACGGGCAACTGCTGGGATGAGGGTGAAGGCTCTCACCTCCCATGTGGGAGGCCCCTAGTTTGGTTCCCACCCTGTTCAGCCCCACATCTATTTGTGTGGAATGAAACTATGTCACAACCAATGATATACAACTATGGAGACTGCTCTGGGCCCTCCCCACTTCTCTATCTCCCTCTCTCTCACATTCTCTCAAACAATAAAATAAATCTTTAAAAAATGAAACAGTATGTACGGTCAGCCTGTGATTGCCTCCTGACTTGCTACCCTTTTCAGTCACGTGGTAGCCTTGTGCACATCCCCTTGTGGTCTTAGCTTCTATAGTCATTTTGTATATTTTTTGATTTGGGAACATATTACATTTATTTACATTATTCCTTATGGGAAAAATTTATTTGGTACTTATCACACATCCCAGAACCAATTAACGTGTACCAAGGTTCCACTGTAATTCTTAACTATTTGAAGAATCTCCATATGGGTTTCTATAGCAGCTGTATCTTCTTACATTTCCACCAGCAAACACAAGGGTTTTTGTGGAGTAGACGTATTTGCTACAGGACCTTGCTGTATCCATTTATCCAGGTAACAAAAACTATTTGCCTGAAATCTATTTGGACAAGAAGGGATATAAATAAACAGATGGTGGGGATGCCAGGATAGCTCAGTAGGTTGAGTGTTTGCCTTGCAATTGTGAGGCCCAGGGATTGAATCCCAGCCCTGGCCCATGCTAAACCCATGTACTGAACTGAGGTGCAGCTGCCAGGATTGCTCAGCGACAAAGGTTCTGCTTCCCATGAGGGAGACCCCCAGTTTGGTTCCCTCCCCACATGGTCCCATATCCACCTGTGTGGAATGAAACCATTTCATAACTAATGATGTACAACTATAGAGACTACTCTAGGCCCTCCCTCCTTCTCTCTCCCTCTCACCTTCTCTCAAACAATAAAAGAAAAATCTTTAAAAAATAAATAAAAGTAAGCAAATGGTCATAAATGACCAGGGGACAGGGATGGCTCTTTCAGAAAGGGGGCATGTGGGTGAGCCCAGAGCAAATGCTGTAGTAGGCCAATGTTTGCAGGAGCTGCTTAATTCTGTAATGCTGTTATAAACAAACCACATACTTTCAAATAAATACGGTACATTCTGGGAGGATGGGTGAGGAGGCATCATTCTCTTCCTGAGAGTCCATTTTGTACTTGGGATTATACCAGGGGACTAATAATATTAGGAAGGATTAACCCATGAACTTCTCAGGTTGAATAGTGTCCCAAAATTCATGTCTACCTGGAACCTCAGAATGTGACCTTTGTTGGAAACAGGGTCATTGTAGAAGTAATCAAGTTAAGATGAGGTCATACCAATTTCTCTACATCCTTACCAATACTTTACTATTTCTTTTTAAAGATTAACTTTATTGTTTTTGACAGAGAGACAGAGACAGACAGAGACAGAGAGAAGAGGGGTGGGGTGCAGGGCAGTCTCCATAGTGGTATGTCATCAGTTTTCAACATAGTTTCACTCCACACATGTGGGCTCGGAGCCACACAGGGTGAGAATCCGGCCAGTAGCCTCCTGCATGCAAGGCTGAATTGGGGGTCTCCCACATGGAAGCTTGCTCTGGCAAGAACTGAACTGGGGGCCCGCCATATCGGAAGCACACCCCGGTTCAGCATATGGGTCTGCATGGGCCGAGGCTGGGACTTGATTCTTGGACCCCAGGGCTCAACTCGCCCAGTCATCTCGGCATACCTATTTCTTCTTTTTTGTTGTTGTTGAGTTCTAGGACTTCTCTATATATTATAGATATTAATCTCTTATCAGCTCATGTACAGATATTTTCTCCCATTCTCTGGATTGCCTTTTACTCAGTTGTCTCAATGGGAAAATTTTTTAGATTTTCATGTAGTCTAATTTGTCTTTTTTCTTTTGCTGTCTGCATCTTTGATGTCATATCCACAAAATCATTGCCAAATACAATGCCATGAAGCTTTTGCCCAACATTTTATTCTAAGATTTTATATTTTTAGGCCTTACATTTAAGTCTTTTAGCTATTTTAACTTAATTTTTGTATATGATGTTAGATAAGGGTCCAACTTTATTTTTTTTAAGATTTATTTTATTGTTTTTGATAGAGAAAGGAAGAGACAGAGAGAAGGGGGAGAGCCCAGAGGAGTCTCCATAGTTGTACGTCATCAGTTTTCAACATAGTTTCATTCTACACATGTGGGTGGGGGCTATGCAGGGCGGGAACTGGGCTGGGGTTCTCTTGCATGGGAGGCATGCTCCCATAAGCTGGGGGCTGAACCAGGGGCCTCCCACATGGGAAGCTCACCCCGGCAAGAACTGAATTGGGGGCCTCCCACATGGGAAGCACACCCGTTTAGCAGGACTGGGACTCGGACCCTGAGGATGCAAAGCGAGTGCTTAACCAGCGGGGCCATCCCGGCTTTCCCCCAACTTTATTTCTTTATTCAGTTTACCCATCACCATTTGTTGAAAAGTCTGCCCTTTCTCCCATTTAATGGTCTTGGCACCACGGTCAAAACTGAATTATGTATTTGAGGGTTTTATTCCTGGGCTCTTTATTCTATTTCTAGTTTATATGTCTGTATGCCAGTAGTATACTGTTTTGATTACTATAGCTTTGTACTAAGTTTTGAAATCAGGGAATGTGAGTCCTCCATCTCTTTTCTTTTTCAAAATTGTTTTGACTATTTGGGGTCCTTTGAGATTCCATAAATTTTAGGATGAATTTTTCTATTTCTGGAAAAAAAAAAAAATGCCAGCGAGATTTTGTTAAGGAATTGCATTATGTCTATATTGCTTTGGATAGTATTGACATCTTAATATTGTGTCCCTATTCATGAACATGGGATGTTTTCCATCTGTGTCTTTATTATTTTGTACATTTTTTTTTTTTGCCACCTTGGTTGTTTATTCTTAAATACTTTATTCACTTTGATGCTATTGTAAATGGAATTGTTTTTCACAATTTCCTTTTCATTGTTAGTGGATAGAAATGCAACTGATTTTTGTGTTTTGTATCCTGCTATTTTACTTCATCCATGAGTTCTAACAGTTTTATTTTTTAGTGGAATCTTTAGGGCTTTCTACATGTAAGAACATATCATCTGCAGAGAAAGATCATTTCACTTTTTCACCATCGAGTATGATGTTCATTGTTGGTTTTTCATATATGGCTTTTATTATGTTGAAGTAGTTTCCTTATTTTCTGTTTGTTGAGCATCTTTATCATGAAAGGATAATGAATTTTGCCAAATGTCTTTCTGCATTGAGATGATCATGTGGGTTTTTTCTTTATTCTGTTAATGTGATGTATTACATTGATTGATTTATGTATGTTGAACCATCCTTGCATTCCAGGAATAAATCCCATTTGGCCATTGTATGCTACTACTATTATTTTTTAAAGATTTGTTTTTGACAGAGAGACAGAGAGAAAGGGGAGGGCCCACAGCAGTCTCCATAGTTGTACATCATCAGTTTTTGACATAGTTTAATTCCACAAACAGGTGGGTAGGGGTGGGGGTTGTGCAGAGTGGGAACTGGGCTGGGGGCCTCTTGCGAGCTGGGGACCAAACCAGGGGCCTCCCACATGGGAAGCTCACTCCAGTGAGAACTGAATTGGGGGCCACATCCAGTTTAGCATATGGGTCTGCACAGGTCAGGGCTGGGATTCTATCCTCAGACCCTGGGGGCTGCAAGGGGAGCACTCAATCCACTGAGCTACCCCAGCATCCCATGTTATTCTTTTTAATACACTGCTGAATTTGGTTTGCTAGTATTTTTGTTAGGGAATTTTGTATCATTATTTATAAAAGATACTGTATTTTTTTTATAGTCTGGCTTTGCTATCAGGGTTATGCTGACCTCACAGAATGAGTTAGGACTGGCATGTCCAACCTGTGGCCCAACACAAACTCTTAAAATATTATGAGAAATCTTTTTTTAAAGTTCATCAGCTATCATTAGTATTAGTGTATTTTATGTATGTCCCAGGACAGTTCTTCCTATGAGGCTCAGGGAAGCCAAAAGATTAGACGCCACTGAGTTAGAAAGTATTATTTCCTCTTCAAATTTTTTTGGAGTTTGAGGATTAGCACTCATTCTTCAAATACTTGGCAGAATTCACCAGTGAAGCTATTAAGTTCTGGGCTTTTGTCAGATTCTTTTTTTTTTTACAGATTCAATGTTTAGTAGTTATAAGATTACAGATTTCTATTTCTTCATGATTTAGTCATGGCACACTTTGAATTCTAGCAATTTATCCATTTCATCTAGGTTATCTAATTTGTTAGTGTACAGTTGCTCATACATAATCCTTTTAAAAGACTTATTGTCAGAGAGAGACAGAGAGAAGGGGGAGGGCCCAGAGCAGTCTCCATAGTTGTACATCATCAGTTTTCCATATAGTTTCACTCCACAAGTACCCGGGTATGGGGCAGCTCCAGGTAGGAACCAGGCCAGGGGCCTCTGGCATGGACTCTAGCAAGAACTGAACTGGGGGCCTCCCACGTGGGAAGCACACTCCAGTTCAGCATATG
>PVKE010022978.1:0-25079 GCA_004027555.1 Craseonycteris thonglongyai
GTAGAGAAGTAGGACAAAGGGATAGTGGGAGATTTAGAAATTGATAAGAGAGAAATAACGTTTAAGACACTTCTACTGAAACTATTTTCAATGACCGTTCGGCAAGTAATAACATGGTGATTTTACTTTCTGGAAAACTGAGAAAATTGTCAATGCCTTATGATTCAGTACTTTATTTTTTGCAAATAAATGATTAGATGCAACTATTTAGCATTTTTAATACATTTTCTTTTCACTGTATATTGAGCATAATGTAAAACAAGTTTTGGTCTATTTTTTTTCAGTTAATATGTTGTTAGCATCTCTGTCAATAAAAATTCTTTATAAACATTATCTTAATGGCTACATTATAGTCCATCTTTTGCATCTACCATAATTTTTAAACCTTCATTCAGATTGCTAAATTAAAATATTCATGTGTTTCTGGCAAGACCTCACAAGATTAGTGAGCTCACAAGACTAATGAGGTCTCTATCCCAGGACATAAACAGAAGGTATGTTGAAATAATCAGATGAAATCACATGGGTACTGAGAGGTAAATGGCCTGCTTTCTTTTTCATCAGAGCTGAGAACACAAGCAAAGCCTTTTGTTCTGTCTGATGGCTCAGTTCACTGCCCCACCTCTAACTCCTGCATTATTTCTTCATTGACAACCTATTCCACACCTCTAAGGAGAATTTCTG
Organism: Craseonycteris thonglongyai; assembly: GCA_004027555.1. Taxonomy (NCBI): domain Eukaryota; kingdom Metazoa; phylum Chordata; class Mammalia; order Chiroptera; family Craseonycteridae; genus Craseonycteris; species Craseonycteris thonglongyai. The sequence continues at coordinate 685 of PVKE010022978.1, forward strand.
TACAGACTGTCATCTGGGACCTATTGATCTAATGGGTGATTTAGCCTGCAGTAAGAAAATTGCTGGCAAAACGGAGCATGTCTCTGGAGTGTAGCTTTCCCTGCATTGAGCCCTCAGAGACTTGCTAGAGGGCATAGGCAGGGAGGTCATGCTGACGTCCTCTCTCAGTGAGAAATGAAGAGGGGAAAAATGGCTCTGTAGTAATTACCACTCTTAATTGCTGAGAAATGGACAAAATTCTTTTCACTGGTGAGCGACAACCGAAAACTATCCATTTAATTTATAAAATGAAACAGAGAAAGATGGACATTCCCATTTCTTAGGTAATCAGCACAAATAGCCATCAGGAGAGTTAAGAAAAGCCCCTGGCAAGGGAATGTAATAAGAGCCTCCCTGCTGGCCAGCAGTGAGAGTGACAGCTTCATGCCAGAATAATACAATCCTCTTTCCTTCCAGAGTGATTATCCTGCGTCTTTTCTTCATTCCAAACTAGCCATGATCCAGCAAGATGTGGTTTCAGAGTTCCAAAAAGAACACAGAATAAAATAATTGGTTTTTAATTTTTTTTCTGTCACTAGTCAATTGTTTTTGTCTCCTTTTCAGAGAAAAAATAGACAGTTCCTCACAAAATTAACAGAATATCTCTTCCATAGTTTCAAATTTATCCTTTATTAGCTTTTTTGAGAACTGAGTAATTTTCTTATTGATTGGAATGATAAAATCATGATTTCAAAAATTCTACATTCTGCTACTGAGAAAAAAATGGGCTTCAACTATAGTAGAATTTGTATTTATGACTGCCAGTATTCACATAAAAGAGCATCTATACATATGAAAACTGTATCCATTGAATTATGCCATTCAAAACCTGCCAGAGAACACAGTTAGACCTCCCCTGACGTCTGTGGGTTGTTGCAGATCCAAGAGTGAGAGAGCACTTGGCTAAAACTTTAGCTGGCCATGTGGAATGTTGCCTCTTTGCGATAGGTCTGTTTCAAAGGCTAATGGTGGGAACTTACGTTATTCTTTTCCTAAAATCAGAGCCATAATACCCTTTAGGACATCACACAGCTTGATGTCTCTTGTATACCCTGTCCTTGGTAGTTTGAGGAGCTGTCACCCTTGTCTGGCCTGTGGACTGGTTCCGGTCCCTGAGTAATGTTCTCTCTTTTCTCCCTTGTGAGATCTTGCCACAATGGGAAAACAGTAAATGAGCCATCAACCTCTCTATTTCCTCCACCCTTATCAGCATCTCTTAACATTATCATCAGCAATTACTTTGTCAAAGTATAATTCTTAAAATGTTAAATCATAATTCACAGACAGAAGGTAGGCCTATGTGAACTTTTATTTAATGAATTAATGAAGGTGCCATCACCAGGATAAAATGGCTCCAAAAGAGAAATGAATGAACTGTTTGTGGATTTGCTTGTTAATCAACAGAAATAAAAAATAATGCTAGCATAGATTGCCAAATTAAAAACAATTGGTCCATTATGTACAGGGGAATAAACCCATTATCGTTAGGGTTTTCTCTGCTAAACAGACAACAGTGTAATCATACCGGTAATTTCCTATGATGGCTATAACAAATTACCACAAATTTGGTGTCTTGAAACAACACGAATGGATTTTTTCACCGTTCTTGAGGCTAGAAGTCTGCAGTTGAGGTGTTGGCAGAAACGTTCTCCCTCCAAAGGTTCTTGGGAAGAAGCTGTTCTTGTTCCTTCCTGGGCATGGCACACTAGTGCTTGCTTCTGCCAGCAGTCTTTGGTTTGATTGGCACAACTTCATTTGTCTCTGTGTTCTGCCTCTTTTTAGAAGAATAGTGGTCACTAAATATAGGGCTCACCCTAAATCCAAAATGACTTAATCTCTAGATCCTTAACTAATTTCATCTGCAATAACCCTATTTGCAAATTAGGTCACATTCCAATGTTCTGAGAGGACCTAAATTTGTGGGGAGGAGGAACACTATTCAAACTACTACAGTTTTCAGAGTTGTAAAATGCTGGCATGTTAATTTGTTATGCCAATACATCGATATTCTCCTAGAGAATCAGATGACTCTGAGGCTGATTTGTTTAAAAATGCTCCTAACATGACAGTAGAAGGTCATATAATTATCTTTTAGTTTTTCTTCCCACAAGTTGTGTACCGGTAATTTTTCTTAACAACTTTTATAAAAAGTGCCTACTCTATGCCAACACTGTGATACATTATCTTTATATAATATCTCGTTTGATCCTCACTCCTCATTGAGTAGGTCTTATCTGCATTTTCACAGATGAAGTCAACTGAAACACAGAGAAACAAGTAACTTGCTTAAGGCCACACAGGTAGCAAATGACAGTTTTTTTATTTTATTTATTTTTTATTTGAATGAACCCCAAAGCCCGGTGCTCTTTAGAGTACTTATTTCTTCAGGTCATATGAAAGTGTCCCTCTTCTGTTGTTATTTCAAGGTTTGCCTATCACAGAAGATGAATGATGATGACCTATCAGTAATTCTCCCTTAAGTGTGATACTATGTCTGAGCTAACCCCTCACTGAAAGAAAGATAATCACAGTGCATGATTCTTTGAAAGTGCTTTCCTTGGATCAAGACAGTCCCAAGGTCACCCAAAAGGAATTTCAATTGAATTGCTTTTTCTTTTATTTACTGCTGTTAAGGCAAATAAGCATATTATACTGAACGTTACAGAGTTTTTGGAAGGTTATTTAATACCTGCAGTTTTCTCAAGCCATATGTAAGAAACCCAAAGTGGTAGAAAACTATATATGTGACACTTCACTTGAGTAATAAAGCATCCTGAATTATTAGGTTATTATACATTCTAGTATGTCTTTTAATTTGGAAACTGCATTTTGTTTTTAGAATGTAATTTTTGTTGGTAGACTTGGGTGAAGACACTTTTCTAATCTTTCGTAAGATGAGCTCACTGAAAATCAGTGTTAGTTTATTGTAGTTCAGGTTGAAATGAGAAGTCCATTAGGCAGGCAGCTTCTTGTGAAACTCTCCAGATGTGAAATAAGTGTTAGTGCTAAAGTAAATAATCACTCCAGAAAATTACATGCTTTACTGCTGCAATTCTGTGAAAACCACAGAAGACTAAATGGTATAAAGGAAAGAACAGTAGAGATACCAGGATGGCTTGGTAGGTTGAGTGCTTGTGGCCCCCAGCTGGTTTTTGCCCTGCACAGCCCAGAGCTGCTCACCTGGTTCCTGCCCTGAGTGGTCCTGCACCCACCTGTGGAATGAAACTACCATATGTAGAAAACTAATAACATGCAACTATGGAGACTGCTCTGGGCCCTCCCCCTTCTGTCTGTCTCTCCCTCTCTCTGTCAAGAACAATAAAAATAAATCTTAAAAAAAAGAAAAAAGAATAGTGAACTAGGAATTGTGCTATGCCAGAAAGTACCTGTGTGACCTTGGGCAAGTCATTCAAACTGTCTGAGATTCTCTCCTCTTGAAACACAATTGAATGGCCAAATGTCCTCTCAGCTATATATATTCCCATTGAGTTATATTTACCATGTTTGTTTGTTTATATTAGTTTCAGGCATATAAAATGACAGTAATCAAACTTTATATAGCTTACAAAGTGATAATCCCAACAAGTCTGCTGCCCATCTGACATGACATAGTTATCAACACATTATTAACTAATAGGGTTCAAGTATACTTTCCATCAAGGCAGTACAGATTCCAGAGAATGTGATCATTTGAATATATTCACTATGTATTTCTTAAAAAGATTTATTGTTTTGAGAAAAGGTGAAAGAGAGAGAGAGAGAGAGAGAGAGAGAGAGAGAGAGAGAGAGAGAGAGAGAGAGAGAGAAAGGGGGAGGACCTAGAGCAGTCTCCATAGTTGTTTATCACTACTTGTGACATAGTTTCATTCCAAACAGGTGAATGTATGGCCACATGGGTGGTAAACAAACCGGGGCCCTTCTGCATGGGAGATGAGAACCTTCACTACCATACCATTTGGTGGTTACCAGTTGCACTGCAGTTCAGCATATGGGTTTGCATGGTCCAGTGCTGGAATTGAACCCTGGACCTCACGATTGTGAGGCAAGTGCTCAACTGCTGAGCTATCCCAGCATCCCAATACCAGGACGATATTAAGACATTTGTATCCATAGGCACTTTTAACTTGAAGGTCACATTTTACATTTATATCTAACATCTGTATCTCACATTAAATATATCTTATATATCTTTTCCTAGAAGTGTTCTAAATAGCAATTGAATAGTTGACAAAATGTTATGTTTTGTGGAAGTTCATGCAACATTGGCTAAATTTTATGTTGATTCTGTTTTCTTTTATATTTTCAAGTGAACTTTTTGAGGGATTTCAAACATTTCCATAGGTACTTGAGAAACATAGGGATTCTAGTTACTGTGTCCATTGGGTCCATAGGACTAAATGAGACCATAAAGCTGATCAAGAACCAGAGAGGAAATGTCTTGTAGTGCTCCTGAACCACTGATTGTTGTCCCGGGGGCAATGGGAAACCTTGGCAAGGTTTAAGCAATGGGATGAACATGATCAAAATTGCACTTTAGAAGTAGCATTCTCTCTGCAGTGTGCAGAAAGCATTGAAGGGGAATAAGAGGGAATGTGTCAGAGTAGGAATAGGGAATGGGGGTGCTAGAAGCATGCTGCAAATTTCCAGGGGAAAATTGATTAGACCCTGAACTAGTGTGAAGTTATGACAAAGGGTGGAATTGTTACCCTGCAGATGAGTGGTAAGATGAGGTACCAGTGATTCAGCCTGCAAAGATACCCTTTTCTTCAGTCCCTGCAAAAGTCCTTATCATCTGACTCTTTGGTGGGATAATTCATTAGAGCTGGTGGAGTTTGTGAATCATACCCCATGTCAGAATGAGATAAATTTTTAACAAGAAATTAACTGAAAAATGGTTTGCAGATCTTTGGCCAGTGGACCCACTGGTGCATTTGACCATGTTTGTAGGCAGACTATTGTATTGCCTTTAGGACTTTAGAAATGAGTTGTTGGTCTAGTGGAGACCTAGATCAGATATTCCTGTCTTCATAAAATGATATATGTTTACCAAGAAGTAAATCCTTTTCATTTTTCTTTTTTTTATTGTGAAACCTAACATGACAGGTAATGCCTGCTTTCCTAGTTTGGTGCTATAATACATCACTCATCAGAGCAAGTCCCAGACAGTGTGACTGCTGTACGTGGAGCTCTCTCACCTGTCTTAATGCACCCTGCTCATTTATGTGACTCAGCCAGGACTCTATCCATCTTTGTGGCAGGTCAAAATGAACTGCTGGTTTTATCAGATCTATCTGGAATTTTAGAGTCTAGAGAGAGCTTGTGTGCTTACATTTTACTTCATATAAATGGAGGTTAGTTAAGAAGGATGGCAGAATATGCCAACCCAAAATATGGCACTTTGGCATAGGATTATTTTGAACTTTGAAAGGCATTTAAAAAACCAGCATTTTAAAGAAGGGCATTCTGATCTTTCTTGATATTCCTGAGAACAGGATATAAAAACTCCCATGTGAAAGATGCTCTCTGTGAACATAATAAAACATTCTTCCATTGTATCAAAGCTGAGAGAATTCTATGTAAGCAGACCTTGTTAAAATTGTCTTTATCTTTCTGTAACCTCCCAGTATATTTTACTTTTCCACAATTGCTTCTCTTTGTTCAACCTGATATAAAAGTACATTGTTTTCAACATTTCTTTGTTTCTTTCTTTCATTATGAGAGTTCCTGTGACCCATAAAATTTATATAAATTTGTATGTTTTTCTCCTTTTAATCTATCTTATGTTAGTTTAATTCTCAGGGACAGCCAAAAAACTGTAAGAGTGTAAAGTTAAAAATTAGTTTCTCCTATAGTTATATAGGTACTGTGTTTATATTTTTATTTCCAAGTTCTCTAGGAGTGACAACTTCTAGGATGTGAATAATTATATAACTGCCTGAGACTCTGAGAAAATTGTTAGCAAAACTCATTTCAATATGTATTTATTGAGTGCATAGTCCTATGTTGCAAATTATGTTGGTTAAAAAATAATTTTATAACTTATTCTCTGTCCCATCAATGATTATGCTTTAGGGAGAAGAAAAGAGCTAGACATGGAACAGAGAAAAATCAACATATATTTTATTAACAACATGGGTCCTGAAGAGTTTTGGAAACAGGTTCTTCTTTTTTTTTTTTAAACTGAAAGTAGAGGTCTATTTGTTAGCATAGATTTATTATAAAAATACTTTATTGGCATGCAATTAATTGAATCATGAATTTTTAATTATGTATTCTTTACTCAACTGTATTTGATTTTTAGGAGTCATAGGAAAATTGGGATGATTCACATATATGTGAAATACTTCCAAACAAATATAAACCATTGCAACAAACAAAAATAAGGAAAAAATAGTATACAACTTTTTGTGATTATTATACACACTGAGCTCAACCTCCTGTGTACCCCAACATGGGAAGGTGACCCAGAGCAATTCAAATGGTTGCTCTGTGAACTTTAGTTTTGTCATTTGTAATATAAGAGCAACGTACCTTAATGCTTCTTTTGACTCTGTGGTTCAAAATATAATCCCTGTGATCCTGTCAGACATCAGATAAGCATTAAAAAGGAGATGATCTTATTCACTACTTAGTAGGCAGAAAAATATCCTCAACATTTAATAGAAAATTTAAGTAACCTGGGTTAAAATAGCCAAGGCCCCCCCACCAATATGTTTAGTCTTTATTAATGAGAAAATTCAACAAAACAATTTCATAAATTGGTATTTTTATTGAATTTATTTGTCATAATATCAACTGTTTCTGGACTTTCTTTTTATCTTCAATAACTTGTATTAGTGAGTAAATTAGAAATAGTCAACCATGATTTCCTAAAGAGGTTCTTTACTCATTTTCTTAGAAGGTATACTTCATGAAGCTGTGGAAAATTAAATTGGAAAAGAAAGTTCAGGCCATTTCATGAAGGGTAAGAAAGTGAGGGTTAAAATTTTATTTCGTAGGCAATGGGGAATCTTTGAAGGTTTCTTAACAGGAGAGTAACTTGTTCTGAACTGTAGAAAATTAATTTGAAATTGGTGTCTAGAATTCATTGAATGGGGAAGAAGCAGGAGTTAGGCATTTATTTTAATAGTCCAGAGGAGAGACAATGATCATCTGAATAAGGACGGTAGCAGTGGGACTGAAGGGGTTGGAATTGAGGGGAGGGAATGTGGCAAGAAACATCACTTAGGCTGATTGAACGGACCTGATTGTCTAATTCGAAATAAGAAATATGGGAGAGGTAGAGGTCAGATGCTACCAGGCCAGGGGAATAAAAATGATGTCTAAACTGAAAAGCAAAAAGAAGTAAAGAGACATGGTAAGCTCAGTCAAACTAAAAGCATTAAGAAAAAATATATTGTTAACTCAAATAAATTTGTATTAACATGTCTTCAAAAATTATATTTCAAGGGAAGCCGGGATGGCTCAGTGGGTTAAGCGCTCACTTTGTAGCGCTGGGGGCCGAGGATCGAATCCCGGCCCTGGCCCGTGTGGCCCCATATGCTGAACTGGGGAGTTCCCCCAGTTCAGTTCTCTCTCTGTCTCTGTATCTCTCTCCCTCTCTCTCTGTAAAAAAAAAAAATTATATTTCAGGGTAATAATCATAATTAATTTTCAAGGAAACACTGTGTCAGTTATGTGGTGCACAATATATTATGTATAATTCTTACAATGTCTTGTTAAGGTAGGTATGATTATCTTAATTTTACAAATTAAGAAACAAAATTTCTAGAGGTGAAGAAATTTTCCCAAGCAGCCATTAGCTTATTAGTGATTGAATAAGAATAAGCTCTGACTAATTTAAAGGTCTCCCCTCTTTCTATATGCCATGTAGCCTTTCTTATGTTCAAAACACTTATAGATTTGTTGCCTATATGTTTTGAAAAGATTTTTAATGATTGAGATAACCATGCTAAAATTATTATTAATAGCATATTGCTAATATGGTCACATGCTCTTAACTCACTGGTATATTAAAAATAATGAGAAACAAAGTTTAATGAGACAAAATCAGCATGAAAAAGTGCAGAAAACTGTAACCTATCTACACATAGACTTAATGTTTTGCCATATTTGTTTCTGGTTTTTTTTTTATAGAATTAGATTCAGTGAAAGCCTCATACCCCACAATTTTAAGTTCTGTCTATTTTTGTAAATACTTAGTGAGTAGTTTCATTATTTTTATTTTACTGATGAAGAAACTGTAGCTGTAGGGAAGTAGCTTCCTCAATGTTCTCCCATGTATGCAGGAGGTATGCATGTTATTAAACACGTTTTCCTTCTGTTAATCGGTCTTACTAGAGAGGGCTCTCAGCCAAGAACCCAGAAGGGTAGAGGAAAATTATTTTTTTTCCTCCTATAAGTGTTAATAAAACGTCATGACAAACAGATATATGAACAAGTCTTTATCAGCTCAAAATTTTCAAATCAAGAGCTATACAAGTTTCAGAATAAATAGAAGACTAGAAACACAAGTGAAAACACAAACTATCCCTTAATAGTGCATGTTTATAAATTGCCCACTCAGATTGTAACAGAGTGAAATGCCCAGTCTCTCTCACTCACGTTCAAACCTGGATTGTTCACAGGGCCTTTAGGCTAATAGCTCCTGCTTCAGACACACTAATCATTAGAGAAATTCTGTTTGGGGCTTTAATTTTATAAAAACAGCCTCTCCCCTTTTCCCTTCTCTTGACATAATAAAAAGACTTAGAAGCCTGAACTCTTTACTTTCTTAAGATAGATCCGAGGACATACTAGGACTCCAAACTGTGTTGGTGCCTTCTCAGTCAATAAACGCTTCCTTACTCCAAACTCTTGAGTTTTGCCTGTGTGAAGCATTGAGCACACAGGCTTTGGACCAGTAACAAGGTCACAAGGTAAAGGAAGTGGGGAATAGAACCACAGAAGTTCTAGAAGATAAATGGCTATATGCAGAACAAGAGAAGCAGAATAAGTAAGAAAAATTTTTAGTTTTTCTTTTAAAAAAATATCTATTTTTATTGTTTGAGAGAATGTGAACGAGAGGCAGGGGGGCAGGGGTTGGGGGGTCATGGTAGGGGTAAGGGGGGGATGGTCCAGAGCAGTCTCCAAGTTGTATATTATTAGTAGTGACATAGTTTCATTCCACACAGGTGGATGTGGGGCCACTAAGAGCAGGAACCAAACCGGGGGCTTCCCACATGGGGGTTACCACTTGCCCTGCAGTTTACCATATGGAGCTGCACAGGCTGGGGCTGGGAATCAAACCTCAGACCTTGTGATTGCAAGGCAAGCACTCAACCTGCTGAGCTATCCTGGCGTCCCATAAGTAAGAAAAATTTAAAGTACATTTTAGTAAATGTACTTTTAAATATAAGAAAAAGGAAACTCTATATGTAGTTTGGATGCAGCGAGAATAATTGCTGTCCTCACTTTACTGGTCTTGGTAGTGAAAGAAGAATGTAGAAATATTCAATTTCAATAGTAATATTATAGGCTCCCACTTATCATATTTATATAAAAGTAGTTTTTGTGATATTTCTATTAAGTCGGTGATAAGAACTTTATCTATAGATGTGTTTTTCCTGAGATTTATAAAACCATTTAATGCCCTGGTTTAAACTCAAAATTGTACTGACAATTTCTTACTTTCTCAGGAATCACTTTGCTTAACCTTCATTAAGAGCCTGAAAAGGAAAATGGGACCTCTGTAAATATTCAGGAATAAGGAACCAGTACTTCTTATTAGTTCTTTACTTGAATCATTTAATGAGATTTATAGAATTGTCATATAATACAAACTGCACTTAGGCAATTGTAAAGGAGGATAGTTTGGTTTCTGAGTCTTACTTTTATATTTAAAACCATGCAATAAAATCTAGGAAGAAACTAAAAATATGTATTTATTAAGAAGATTAGAATTAAAAAAATAGATTTATTTTATTGTTTTTGACAGAGACAGAGAGAGACAGAGACAGACAGAGAGAAGGGGAGGGCCCAGAATACTCTCCATAGTTGTACAGCACCAGTTTTTAGACATGGTTTGGTTCCACACAGGTGGGCAGGGGCTATGCAGGGTGGGAACTGTGCCAGGGGCCTCCTGCATGGGAGGCATGCCCCCTCAAGCCAGGGGCCAAACCGGTGAGGTGAGAACAGAACTGGGGGCCTCCCGTATGGGAAGCTCCCCCCAGTTTAACACATGGGTCTGCATGGACCAGGGCCAGGATTTGATCCTTGGTCCCTGGGGCTGCATAGTGAGTGCTCAACCGCCTGCACCATCCCAGCTTCCCCAAGAGTAGAATTTTTAAATGTGTAATTCACTCTAATCTTATTTCTACTATTATAGTATGGCATCACTGATGAACTCAGCACATATTACTGTAATGCTGCTGACATGTAGGAGTAATTCTCCAAGTACTTTACACTTGATCTTAGCCAAAAGGCAGAGAAGTGATTCGAAACACTTTCTACCACCACAAACCAAATTCAACAGGACATTTTTCTCTTTGCTGAATCCAATAAAGTAGAACTATTTCATGGAAGATGATAGTGTTGTTGTCCACACAGTAATTTCTAGGATGCTCATTCAATAGGGAGCCAGGACCTCAAATTTGTGTCTCTGCTTACACAATTGAGATTTACCATTTTTATTCTATTTTTTATCGTTAGCACCTTAGTCCAAACTACCATCATTTCCCTTTCAACTGAATCAGTGTCTAACTAGACTGTTTCATAAATATGCCTCTACAATTTGTTATCTACACAGGACCTGGAAGGTCACTTTTATGCTTAAAACCACCAGTGGCTTCTCCCCATTGGATTTAGAATTAAATCCAGACTCCTTACTCTGGTCCCTTCCTTCTTCTCTATTCTTGCTTCATTATGCTTTAGTCATATAACCTTATTTTACTGGGTCAGGCACATGAAGTTCATTTTTACCTTAGGAATTTTGCACTGGGATATTTTTCATCTGATCATCAGACAACTGGTTCTTGGTCATTACTGTCTCAGTTTAAAATACAGATTGCTCAGAGACACCTTCCCTGACTAACCAGCCTAAAGTGGACTTCCAGTCACTTTCTACCAAATGTCTGAGAATGTTTGTGCTTTAAATATGTATATATATTTATATAATTTATACATAAATTATATCTATTATAAAATTATATTATGTATTATATATTACTATATATAATATATAATGTAATAATATAATTAATATGTTATATATTAATAATATAATATAATAAATAATATAACATGATTATATTATATATAATTAAATTATATATAATTTATACATAAACTATATCTATATCCCATCTATATCCTTTATCTATGTAAATGTATATGTAATTTTCTTTTAGCCTGACTCCTATTGGATTTCTTCAAAATGTTACGTCTATATTTAGGTTTTTGTCTGTCTTGTTCCCCTTTCTGTCTACAGTACCTGGAGAAGGGTAAGGGACGTAGCAGATTCTCCATAAATATTGAATCAATGGATAGCTAAAAGCATCAGATATGAAATCAGATGGGCTTGGGCTAAATTTCCAGCTCTTCCTACTTGCTGTATGACATTGGGCATATTGCTCAGTCTTGCTAAAACTGTTTTGATGTATTATATGAAAACAATAATCATGCCTATTTTTAGGGTCATTACCTCCCCACCCCAATAAAAAACTTAAAAAGCCCGTAGTAAATTCTAAATGTGGTTTTGACTGTCATTACCTATGCCAAGTCCATGCCTGGTTTAGTAGACATGGCCCTCTAGCGATAGCTGGGTTAGCTTAATTAATGCAAATAAAGATACAAATAGACTGTAAAATACTGGCATTTTTTTTTTTTTCAAGAATGGGGAAGGTCGTTTGAACTAGACTCATATAGCCTGTTTCTGGGAAGATACACAGGCACTCTGTGGGAGTGGGCTTCCTGGTACTGCCTGGGAGGGCAAGGCAAAGTTCACAGGGAGATCTAGCTTCAGGGGAATTAGCAACTCAGTTTAGAAATGGGATGGACCCTGGAAGCTGGCTGTGTCCCTGAGAAGTCTCCACCTATGCCTTGTTCTGTCCCCTACATGGCCCAGACCTGGGGACCCATCATGTGGAACCAGGATGTCAATCAGCACAGTATGCACATGTGCATTTCTCTCTCAATCACCTGCCTTAGTCCTCAGCCCTGCTGCATAGGGCCTGCCCTCACTCACCAGGCCATCTTCCTGGGGCCAGCAGTTCCCTGCAGTGTGCCATTGATGAGGTTTGAATGGTAGTAATCATCAGACACTATATAGTATTGCTGACCTTTTGGAACTCGGGACCTGTGTGGCAATCATGATTCTCAGGCGTTTCCCATCATATGTAGCCCTGGTTAGGCCCAGAATGGCTTCTGAAATCTCATGAGATCTAACTCCGAGATCCTGGGATATATAGCTTTCGGGGAATTAGCAACTCTGCTTTGGAGTTGGCTGAATGTAGACGGATGGTGTGTCCTCTAGAAGTGCTCACCCATGGTTGGTCCTGTCTTTCCCTACACCTCAGACGGGACCACCTAAGGAGCCTTGAAGACAGTCATGCAGCATGTGCAGTTGCAATTGCAGTTTACTTCTGTTCACCTGACCTGAGGCATCAAGACCTCCAGCCCTGTATGAACATGGGTTGCCCACACCAGCAAGCCATCTTCCTGGGGCCAGCTGTATCTCGGACTACACACCTTTTGCAGAAGAGGAAAGGTCTTCTGAGCAAGACCACTTATGGCCCTGTTCCAGGAAGGCATACTTGTATGCAGCAGGTCTTTTGTGGGAGGCAGGACTCCCAGGTGTCTCTCATCAGCAGATCACCCACAGCGCGCTGGAGGGCAAGGCTAAGGAATCTTGAGAGATCTGGCTTCAGGGGAATTACCAACTCTATGAGCAGCCTAGTCAACCATGGAGCTTCAGCGTGTGCTCTGGAGTTTCCCATCTGTGGCCCAATTTATCCCCCTACCCAGCTCGGACAGAGGAGCTCAGATGCCAAGTCAGCAAGATACGTGCTAGTGTGCTTCTGAGCTTTTGCCTGTCATCAAGCCCTCTTGACCTGTTGGATAGGGCCTGCCCTTGTCTACTAGGCCATCTTTCCGGGGCTGCAATTCACCACTGATACCAGGTTCGAATGGTGATAGCCATCAGACCCTGTGTGGCCCTGCAGTCCTTACGGGACTTAGGACTTTTTTTTTTGCAAAATAGGCTTTATTTTTTTGAGCAGTTTTAGATTCACAGGAAAATTGAGTGGAAAATACAGTTGCCATATGCCCTTTACCCCTATATAGGCACAGCATTTCCCACTATCAACATCCCACTGGACAACTGTACATTTGTTTCAATCAATGACTTTATATTGACACCTCATTACTACCCAAAGTCCATATTTACCTTAAGGTTTTCTCTTGGTGTTGTACATTCTCTGGGTTTTGGCAAATGTATATTAAAATGTATACACTGTTATACAGAGTTTCACTACTTTAAAAATGCTCTGTGCTCTCTCTACTGGGAATTTTTAAATTCAAAAATGTAATTCTTCATCATGGGAGGTTGGTAGTATCTCAGTTCAAATTTGATTTCGATAGAGAAAATGTCAATAAGAAATTAAGTGAATGAATGAATAAATCTATAAATCTCAACCATGTATAATATTCAGACGGGGGGCCCAATGTGGATATGTGAAAATGTAGAGATGTGTATTAAGACCTGGATTTTTGAATAAAAGAGTGGCTGGAAAGTAGGTGGGGAAACATCTGTTATGTGAGTGTGTATCTCTCTCCAGATGCTGTGTATTGTTCTAAAGTGCTGTGCACTCCTCTTCTGTGGTGTAGTGATCTTTCTCTGCAAGATAATATGAAAGGCTATGTAGTTCTGCTAGACCAACATTATGGCTAGAAGGGGATAGGTTAGTGAGTTCTGCAGTATGCACACGGAAGTATGGAATGAGCAGGGTTTGAAACCATTTCTCTAGCAATGATCAAAGGAAAAAACCTTTTGATTCAAATCCTTTGATTCTTTATACTCAAATATCATGAAAAATAATAATACAAGCATCATTTTGTTTTAATGAGTTACTATTACATTTGTGACAGGTGCAAGGAATTCAGGAATCAATAATAGAATCTCCTTTATTTTGAAGACCTCACAGTTGAATGGAAATGATAGATATGCACACAGTTAAAAAGCAATATGCTATTAGTATGAATATCTATGCACTTAAGAAATAATTCATCCAGTAATCAGATGAAAAATCATATTTTATACTAGAAATGACAAACAGATGTTGACACTTTATAAGGATTGTATGTATTTCTGAGATTTTTATTTAGTAATTTTAGAATTGAATTTAGGATGTCTATGTATAAATTTTAACAGAAGTGTCATTTATTTTGATATTATACAGTCTACAGGTGAATACAAGAATATTATATATTTCCAAACAGTTACTTAGTAAAAGTAGTAAACTTCTAACAATTATAAAAATGGCTGAATTTTACATAAGAATCCTGAGAAACTACAAAAACTATTGAGTCACTAGAGGAAAGATCAGACTATAAAAATCAAATGAAATTTTGTGACAACTAAATTGAATAGAGAAACATGAGATAGAAAATAAATAAGAGCCAGACACTAAAGGACTATTTAAATAGAAGTACTGGATGGAAACACTTTTATTCAAAGTGGAAAAACATGAACTAGAAAAAAATGTTCCAATTATGAGCACTGCACAAAATTGGATATGCTTTTCCAGCTGCAAGTACCTTTCAGCTCATTTGCTTAAATAAGTCCCTTATAGTCAAAAGAGGATAGTTCCAAAATTTAACTTTTTAACACCACTAAAAAGCTATGGGTACACATTTTGACTAAATATTGGTTGATATTTTCAAGGATCAGTATTTAGCCAAAGACAACATATTTTCTCTCAAAGAGTTTTGGTCATTGGGTGGGTTGATCATCAGGTTAAGTGTTTACTGAAAATAAATGAATAAATAAAATGTTTTAACATTTTATTCATAAGTAAAACTTAAAATTTTATATAATTTTTAGTAAAAATAAAGATATTTCCAGTAATTTTATAAAATGTACCAAATTATAATCTTTAATTTATATACAGTGAATCTAGAGACTAACTAATTTATAGTTAATTTAATATATTATGTGTGATAGATCCCTAAATTCACTGATGTCTCTAAGGTTAAATATGCCCTGTAGAGTTGCAGTCTTTATAGATGGAATTAAATAAAAAGACTGGTCTTGATTTTTTTGTACCACTAATTTAGAAAAAATGATGACAGTGTGGGGTTTAAACACTACTATTTTTTTTTTCAGTTGAAATCAGGAGGAATGTGAATTGATTTCTATTTCAAATTAAATAGTGACTAAATTTGAGCTCATTGCTTCAAGGACTCCCTAAGTTCTAACTAATTACATATCATGTCAGCTATTCAATCCTATCTAACTCTATTCTGTAGGTTTCTTTAATTTCTTTATTAGACAGAATTGGCATAGTTATGCTGCTGTAAAACACAGCTTGAAAAACCTCAATGGCTTGATTCAAGTTTACTTCTTGCTCACATTGTATGTCCAACAAGGGCCAGCAAGGGTCTCTGCTCATCTCTCACCCTTCTAAAAGCAACTCCATGTTGACATTTGTTTCCACGATCATCTCAGTTGCAGGATGAGAGGGAGTGAGTCTTACACTGACTCTTAGAGCTACTGCCTGGAATTGACACTTCTCTCATTTCAGTGGAAATACATGGCTGTGCCTAACTTTAAAGGAATAGGGAAGTGCAGTTCTACCGTTGCCTGCAAGGTAAGAAAGCTAGGAGTGTATCGTGAATAGCACAGCAGTTCGTGCTTTGAGGACTTAGTCCTAAGTCATTGTTGGCATGCCATGAATATATGTTACCAGTAACAAAAGAAAAGAAAATGATTTGGATTTATGATTTACGATAGTGACCTCACTATAACATACACTGTTGTGTTGTAAATAGTGTGTCTCCTTTAATATTATAGGGTGCTTTAGATAGGTCACCTGGAGAAAGTGACATTATCTCCATGTTACTAGGCAGAAAGGTGTCAGTATCATTAGAGTAAGGCCAGATGCACAGGAGGACTACAGACAGGTTTACACAACTGGTCGCAGGCTAGGTTCTCAGAGATTAATGAAAGAATAAAATCAGGTTTGTAAAATCATTAAGACAGTAGTTAAATTTGAACCAGCTGTTTTGACTGAGTTGGGTTTAATTAGAGGGTTGATACTGCATGATGAGTAATGAGAATAAGATAGAGGACTGCCTGGTTGTCAGGAATAAGAATGCTTCTAGGGATCCTGACCATCTGGGACACTGGGACAGGGAGGGGTATAGTCATCTGGTTGATGTTCACCAAAGAAAAGTAGGTGAGTCATATCACACAAACCTTGACAATAAATTATGTAGTTCCTAAAAGGCAATTGTGCAATTGATGACTTGTTGTTCAAATGATGTATTTGAAAAGCATGCTTAATTAACCAGTACATAATGCTCTGGGTAGAACATTTCAGCCTTTTTAAGATGTCATTAGAGCAAAGGATGTGTTTTATTTATTTTATTAGTAAAGTTCATCAAATATGACTCAAGAAGCAGAACTTCTGCTTTAATGTGATTAAGAAACTTTCTTAGAAGGTGAATAAGAGTTCCTAAAATTCATAGGGAAACTATGTCAAAAACTGATGAAGTACAACTTTGGAGACTGCTCTGGGCCCTCCCCCTTCTCTCTGTCTCTCTTTGTCTCTGTCTCTCTGTCTCTGTCAAAAAACAATAAAATAAATTTTTTTTTTAAAATTTATATCATTGCTCTCAGGTTTAATATTTATTTATTTATATTGTTTTTGACAGAGAGAGATACAGAGACAGAGAGAGAACTGAACTGGGGGAACTCCCAGCTCAGCACATGGGTCCGCAGGGACCAGGGCCTGGATTTGATCCCAGGTCCCCGGGGCTGCAAAGTGAGCACCCAACCCACTGAGCCATCCCGGCTTCCCCAAAATAAATCTTAAAAAAAAAAGGGAAAGCTGGGATGGCCCAGTGGGTTAAGCTCTTGCTTTGCAGCCCCGGGGATGGAGGATCAAATCCTGTCCCCAGCGGACCCATATGCTGAACTGAAGTGTGCCTCCCATGTGGGAGGCCCTCAGCCCGGTTCCCACCCTGCTCGCCCCCTGCTCACCTGTGTGGAATGAAACCATGTCAAAAACTGATGTTGTGCAACTATAGAGACTGCTCTGGGCCTTCCCCCATCTCTCTGTCTCTTTCTGTCTCTCTCTGTCTCTCTTAGTCAAAAATAATAAAATAAATTTTTAAAAGAATTCATGGGGATGTGCTTATGGGAATGGCATTTGGATCTCAACACTAGATAAAATTGAGACACTTAATAAGGTTAGGCGGGGTTGAAGAAATAAGTTCATCTTATAGATGGAACAGTTTATTAATGTTTGGTTGGGACTTAAAGTTGATCCTTAAAACAATTGAGAGGCGTCTCTGATAGACTGGATCAGAATTATTATAGTCAAAATAAGACATTTTGCAGTCTACCCTTTTAATTTTTTTCTATTTGGTGTATTTGATTACATAAAAAAGTGAATAAAGAACTTTACTTTATACAAATATATGACATTATATAAGAACACTGAACATGTAAGGTGGTGGCTTACTGTTTTTTTCTCTACTTAAACCTGTGCAACTGCTAATTTTCTCAAACCAGGTGACAGTTAATTAACTGGAGGCAGAAGAGAGAACCCATGGGAGAATATTAACTCTGTTGAAAACAGTAGCACATAACTTTCGCTCTTCAATAGGTTGGAAGCAGCATCGTTATTGCCCTTTTGCTGTTTATAAAATGGAGGCTTTAATGCTTAAGAAATCTTTTAAATGTCTTGCTCTTTAAGTGCATTGTTTGGGAAATCTTTGGTTCGTAAGAACTGTATCTGATGATATTATTATTATACATCTGTGGCTTTTAATATGAGGATTTCTTAATGAGGCTTTTGTATTGTGTAAACTTTTATTTTAAGACTTTTTTACCCTAATAAGACCCTTGATCAATCTTAAATTTTAACTTTTCATTTAATAATTTTTCACTAATACTAACATATGCTTATTTTAAATTAATTTTCTCTACATATTTTCAAAACAGTTACGTTTGCATTTTTAATAAACTTTTAATTTAGTACTAGAAAGATAATACTTGATTTACTCCACCTCATGTTTCTAATAATTGTTTAAAATTGTGTTAGGTCAGTTGGAATGTTTTAAAATCAGTATAAGCACAAGAGTATAATATTAATGAACATTTACTATTAATATAATATGTGTACATGCATCCATGAAAAGACTTCCTTATGTTTACACATTAGGTACTTTTTATATCATAATTTTATGTATATATTATGCATTTTAAATATATTCTATGATTTTTATACATTATCATATTCTATTATTTATTTATATTAAATTATTTTAAAGCTTTACGGTAATATTATAACAGACATTTAAGTGTGTTATTTTATTATCAAACATGGAATATAAATCAGTTTTGTACTTATTTAAAGTTTTAATTAAATGCAAGGCTCCACATCTATAATTAAGATCTTTTCTGGGAAGGCCAGTGGTATGTGAAATAATTTGCATCTGTGCTATCAATCAGGAATGTTCCTTATTTAACTTTAGAGACTGGAGAAGCAGATGACTACATAACCCAGGGACCCCACTGCAGGTCCATTTACCTCCTCAATTTAGACAAATGGTTATAGGCTTCATCAATCTTTTAAGAAGCTATAGAGAAAAGTTTCAAAACCATGATCCTTCATGCATGAAAAACCTGAATATTTTCAGCATCATGTATTTCAATTTTATAGAGAATATTAATGCAATAGTAAAGAAGTGTGAGTTGACAGTAAAATAAAATTATTTCCAGCAATTTTTATTTAAAATGAAATTCATGGTGTCTTTAGGGTTCTACTTCTTTTTTTTTCATGATTATGACTCATATTGTCTTACCACTTGGAACAGAAATTGGGATATGGGAAAAATAATACAAGAAGGATAAAAGGTAATGGATTGGAAGGATATGGGAACAGGTGTTAAATTGGGATTCCTCTAGAGTTCTGTGATATGTGGTAGCTCCAGTTTTCTCTATATTCTTTTCGTTTTTATTTGGCTGTCATCTATAGATTGTTTAGAAATCAATGTCATGGCTCTCCTTTCAGGAAGACTTCCATGACCTTGAAGATTGGGTTAGAAAGAGAACTGACTCTGGGTGGTGAGCACACATTGCAATACATAGACAATGCAATGTAGAATTGTACACCTGGAATCTGTATAATTATTAGCAACCAATGTCACCCCAATAAATTTAACAATAAAAAAAATTGAGGTAGGGTTTGTAGTTACATAAAACAAACATTTTGTATTTCCCCCATCCTGTATAATTTTTCACACTCAGAATATTATTGTTGCTTGCTTTCCTCATATATGCTTCCTTTGGGAGGAATTGTATCTGACTTACCAGTGCTACATCCATGCATGGTGGGTGTATGCACTGGACTATAGTACATTTAGCTTTCAACAGAGGTAGCATTGGGAAAAAAAATGTGGCTGGATATTTAATATAGAACACTGGGAAAATAATTCTTTCTCCTTATGGTTTTGTATTTGAGAGCACTGGAAACAATTCTTGGTTAGTAATTAGGACTTGAGTTCTAATTCTGGTTCTTCAATTCCGTGTGCTGCTGGACAAGCCTCCTAACTTTTCTGAACATCAATTTCCTCATTTGTGAAAAGAAGGCCCTTAAATTGATTTCCAGGATTTCTTTAAACACCTATATTATTATTATATACAAAGCAACTTGGTATCAGTGACATTGCTAGTACCTAACCTAGGTGACTTCCTCTTGGGGTGAGGGTGGTTATTGCCTTATGTTTTCAAATGTCAATGAACTAGTGGAAGCAGAAAACAGACCCTTCATTATTTGGGCCAAAGGAATGTTGTTCATTCTATATTATTGCCAGAGATTCAGAAACGGAAATTATAATTTAGTTGCTCCTGAAGCATAGATCCAAATACTTTAGGAAGGGGAAGTTCCAATATGGACTAAATTTCAGGCCAAGATGAAATGGTATGAACACTTATTGTAGATAAACCACCATTGGATAAATAGAAGGTGAATTAGATATAACTGCTATTGTACCAGATCCAACAAAACGTTACTCATCTTAAGGAACACAGACATTATTATTTTATCTCCCTCACAGTTGTCCTGGAATAGTATGAGGGGGTAATCTTCCACTTGGTCACTCAGGGACTCAGGTTCCTTTCAAGTCAGAGCCATATCCTCGGGTATGTTGTCATCTCTGATTAAAGATGGGTTTCTGCTAATTCTTGGTTTCAGTTGAGGTGTGCATGGGATGTGATTGGGGAGAGAGGGGAGAGATGAATGCAGGGAATCATGTGTGCAATGTTTAAAGGTCTAAGCTAGGAAATGGTGTATATCATTTGGATCACATTCCACACTTGGAAGCAAGAGTAATTAAGTTTGTAGTCAATCTTCAGCTATGTTTCCAGGAAGAAAAGGAGAATGGACTTTGTTGGACATCTTAAAATCTCTACCTATTTTTTGACTTCTAGTAATTAGATGTGAAATGATCAAATATATTATATGCAGTTTGAATCATCATTGTATTTTTTTTGACATATCCATGATCACATTATAAATATGTAATTCTTTTTTTTTTTTTTAAATTTATTTTTAAATTTGATGAGGTTACCCGTACATTGGTTGGTAACAATTAGACAGTTTACAGATGTACAAGTCCACATCACATCATTCATGCATCATATTATGTGCCCATCACTCAGTATCAGTTCCCCTTCCATCACCTTATATCTAGTGCCCACTCCCACCTCCCCCCACAACTGTCTAAATATGTAATTCTATAGTTAAATATTTTTATAGTGTACCCATATAGTAGAATGCTATGTAGTCCCTAAAATGTTTTTATAAAAGAATAGGTAATACAGTGGAAATGTGTTCACAATATATAGTTAATTCATATTAGCAAGATATGAAAAAGCTACAAAATAATTTTTATAAAAATATTGTTTAGGTAAGCATAGTAAAGACATTAAAAAAAGAAAGTTGAAATGTTACTGTTTGTTATCTTTGATAGAATTTGTCATATTTTATGTGTTTTTTAAAAATTTATATATCCATATTTTCTAAATTTTCTCCACTGAACATATGTTTGTTTTGGTAATAAGCAAAAAAATCAATAAACATTTATATTAACAAGTGAGAATTTTGTTATGACCCAGGAGAAGTTAAATTTACCTACCCTTAATTTCTGCTATTGATTCTGATAGAATTAGTGATTTTGGTTCATAGTAGCTAGGTGGACTTAAAATCTCTGAAAGAAAATATGCCAGAAAACTTGGTGTGTAGAAAGAAATGGTAATTGTGACTTTTGGTTCTCTTTCACTGATACAAGAGCTGTTTTGATAGTAAAGAATGCATGTTGTAATGTATTCATAAATGTCTTAGTTTTCTAAATCAGTGCAGCATTTTTTTAAAAAGCCCCCTTTTCTTATCTAAATAGTTCAGTTGATTAAAAAAATTTAGCCATTCATTATTCATCTGCCCTAGTTTGAGTTCCAGATTACTTTTTATCCCAAACAACTAAACAAGTAAGCAAACTTTTTAATGTCACAAATGCTCATGTTTCCCTGATAATGAGATATCTATATTTTTAGAGGCCATTTGTCTACATGATTATGACAAGTAGCCACTGTAATTAGGCTGACCAGATTTACCATTTTAAACAAACCAGAAAACAACAGTATTGTCCTGTTTCAAACAATACATATTGTCAGCCTACTGACACCTTGAATTTATCCCAGTGAGACTAGGCTGACCATACATACCATTGGAAATGGGACAGTACCATTGTTTTCTGTCCTGTTTAAAATGGTATGTCTAGTCAGCCTCATCTTAACTATTTTTTAATTAATCAGGTTGAGTTCATTTTTCTTTATAAAACAAATAAGAAATACATTTTAAAAAGAGAGGCCTTGACAGTACCATCAATAACCTCTTATAAAATTGCCAAGTTGTGATATGTGTCCATTAGGAATGTACAGCAGTTCCCTTAATGCGCAGTTTTGCCTTTTGTGGTTTCAGTTACCCACAGTCAGCTGCAATCCAAAAACATTAAGTGGAAAATTGCAGAAATAGGGGAGGCCAGGATAGCTGAGCAGGTTGAGAACTTGCCTTGCAACCGTGAGGTCCTGGGATGGAACCCCGGCCCTGGCCGATACAAAGTCATGTACTGAAATGCAGTGAAACTGTTAAATGTCAGGATAGTGGTGAAGCTTTTCTCCTCCCATGTGGGAGGCCCCCAGTTCAGTTCCCGCCCTATGCGGCCCCACATCCACCTGTATGGAATGAAACCATGTCACAACTAATGATATACAACTGTGGAGACAGCTGTGGGTCCCCCATCCCCTTTCTCTCTGTCTGTCTGTCTGTCTCTCACCTTCTCACCATCTCTCAATAAAATAAATCTTCAAAAAAATAAAATTGGGAGGAGATCCAAGATGGCGGCATGAGAGGAGAACGCCGATAACTGCCTGGGAAGGGCCTTGTGAACAGAGGGGAATCCACAGGGGAAACCCTGAGAAGAAACCTCAACTAAGAGAACCACACAACACGGAACAACACACAAAGGTTAGAGAAAAAAGGGGAGAGCGGGAGAGGAAAAGGGAAGCAGCGGTTTGGGGACAGAGACTTGGAGTGCAGCCCGGGGCTGGCAAAAACAAAGGGGGATTGGGGGACTACAGTCAAAGTGGAGCTGAATGGAGGGCGGGCTGGAAGCCAAGACCTAGGGAGCGTGGAAGCCCCACAAGACTGTGGACAATTTAACATCTGAACTCAAGGGACAGCCCGCAGTGCCCTAATCAGATCACAGAGCCTAAAGTGGAACAGGGACTGTGGAGCAGGGCGGCTGCACTTCCCGGCGGGCGGGGTGAGAGCAGGGCACCAGCCCACAACAGCTCGGCACCCCTGATTTATGGAGGAGATTGACGGTGAGGGAGCGCCTTCTGAGGACGGGGCTCTTGGAGTGAGGGCTGGGGCTTGAGTGGGCACAGCTGCATTGGACGTGCTTGGAGTGAATCCGGCGGTCTCGACACAGCTGGGAGCGTAGAGCGGCTGCCGCCCGAGCTACGGCCTGTGCGCGCAGGGCTTTCGGCGCCCCACCCTCCTGGCCTCCGCGGCGAGGCTACCAGCGTGCAACTGGGCTTTTGGCGCCCCGCCCACCGGGCCGCTGACACGACTCTGCCTGCATGGAAGTGCATGGCTGGGCTCTCGGCGCCCCGCCCACTGGGCCGCTGCGCATCACTGCGTACGCGCACCGGGCTTTCGGTGCCCCGCCCACCGGGCCGCCCCGCAGAGCCGCTGCCTGCTCCCCGGTGCGCTACAGGGCTTTTGGCACCCTGCTCGCCAGGCCTCCGCAGCACCGCTGACTGCTTGCGGGACCGGCTTTCGGCGCCCTGCTCACCAGGCTGCGGCAGCACTGCTGCCTGCGCACAAGCGCGCAGCTGGGCTTTTGGCGTCCCGCCCACCGGGCCTCTGGGGCGTTGCGGACCGCACGTGCAACTGGGCTGCCTGCCCGGTCTCCGCGGTGTCATTGCCTGTGCGCGGGACTGTGCGGCTGACCGGGGCCACTGCCAAGCCCCAGCCCATCCAAGTGCTGCCCTACGGGTGTGCCTTACAGATACAATTGAAGGAGGGGCAGCCAGGAAGAGGAAAGACCAGAGCTCCTGTGCCCCGCCCCCACTGAACCACCAGCCCCCCTGCTGAAAGAGGAATCTGCTATTGTGTCTCAGGCCCGCCCTAGCTCCTACTCACATGCCCCCACCCCGGCCACACCTTTACTACCCTGCTATCTAACAGCTAAGACAGCAACCTGAAGTGCCCCAGGACACAGAAGCTGTCTGCTTCCCCCAACCCTCTCCCAAAATCTCCTTCTCCCACAACTGAGTCCAAAAGAAAAAATAAAGAGAAGCCCATCTGAAAGGCAACCCCCCAGAGGGAAAACAGACTCATGGGTAAAGCAAAAAGAACCACATCAAACACAATGCACAGCACAGAATCCAAAGCCCCTCCAGAAGATCAGGGGCAGTCTTTAGTAAAGGACCTTGCACACTTGGAATCAAATCTAAGTGAAACAGAATTCAGGGCTGCATTAATCAAGACACTCAGAGAGCTCACTCAATGCTGGCAAAGTACCCA
>PVKE010022979.1:0-25059 GCA_004027555.1 Craseonycteris thonglongyai
AATTTTAATTAATAGAAAGAAACCAATGTCTTTGCTGAAATTCATATTCATAAATGAAGATTTTAGAATATTTCCTGAGGTTTGCAAGACCTTTAGTAGTTGAGATTTCAAACTTTTTAAATTGTTCAGCAATTTCTCACAATTTGTAAAACACCCCCAAATAGTGATATATTATTGTCTTTTAATGACTAAAACAATATGTATATTTTAGTAGATATAACCCAGACAATCTCTCGGATTTTGGCACTATGAAGTTAGAACTGGAGAAGACCTGGAGAAGTTATCTAGTCCCAATATTTGCCTTCAGGTCCTCTAGGACCACCCCAGAGAAATAAAAACTTATTCTAATTGTAAAGCTTGCCCCTAGAGATTCTCCTCCCTGACAACAATTGGTCTTAACATTTAGCAACCCTTATTGCCAGGAGATAGATGATGACAGATGATAGACAGAGATGATTGATAGATAGATAGATAGATAGATAGATAGATGATAGATATAGATGATAGATTAGATTAGATGAATAGATGATAGAAAGATAGATGATAGATAGATAGATAGATAGATAGATAGATAGATAGATAGATAGATTGATAGATAGATAGATGTCACATCATTTTCCTTCACATTTCTTTACACTGATTAGCTAATTTCACCAAACCCCCTGCAGAGTGAAGACATGGGAATTAAGTGGCCTGCCGCAAGCCTCATTAGAGATATGTATGAGTCACAGTTGGGAGTGAGAACAAGAGCCACAGCCTTTGTTCGTGAGCTGTTTCCTCAACTCCACATTTTTCTTTAGTACACTAAAAAGCAAAAGCAAAAACAACCACATCTGAATGACCAAACAATGGTCACCAAAGGTGCACAAGCCAACAGCTACTGCAGAAAGGCTTAAACCACCGACAGAGTACTACTGTCTGTCTGTTCTTGTATCAATACCGTCCTTGCATTCTGCTCATATCTTAATTTCACCAAAGGGAAAATGAAGGGCTGTTATCAAGAAAAAGGATGTGCCCAGCATTGCTTTAACTCCAAACAAGTGAAATTCAGCTACCACCAAAAAGCAAATTCCTTAGTTGATTTGTAACAAGCAATTCATGGGGAACTGGCTGGCTCTATTACTATTGTTCTCATATCAATACTAGTGAACAGCTTTAATTAATACCAGAAACAGCACAGGAAACATCCCTTAATTATTCCTTAGATTCAGAGAAAATGTAGCTTACTAAAAACAAAGTGGACTGCAAGCCTTTGAACTTGAGTGTTATCTTTGTCCTTTGGCTTGCTAGGGTTTTGTGTTATCAGACATGATAATTTGTTTTAATTGATACCCTTGATGAAATTAATTGAGTTTTAGACTAGCATACATTTCCTTTTGCTGATACTTTCACTCTTGGCAAGGTCTTATCTGGGCAGTTAGTCCTGTTCTCGTCTGGTTCTGTCTGCTGATATTCAATAGCTGCAGGATTGTTGTTGTTTTAAACAAAGATATTTACTTTTGTTATTAATGCAATATTCAGTTCACTTCCCTTTTTTATCTTCCCATAACGCACAGACCAACTCCCTCTCTGTGATGGAGATGACAGTTTTGGACTTCACTGCTATATTTCCTTAGAAACACCCTACCAGACCTTTCCAAATATATCATCATCAGTAGAGGGAAAGCCATTGCAGGCACTCCTATCGACCTGAAAGGTACTTGGCACTAAAAACAACAGATTCTCACTACAGTCATTACAGTAATTATAGTAGCTCATGTATAGACCATGGGACTACATTGGTTTGAATGTAGTTGATATCTAACTTCTAGGTCCTAACCATTTCCTTTCATTTTTCTTCAGCTGTATTATTTTCTTTTTTCAAACATCAAAGTAATATATGCTTATTAGAAAAAGAACTTAAAAGTGAAAGTAAGATCTTCATCTACACCCTGACATCACTCAGTTTCAAATCAGGTTCTGCACTGAATGTTATTAAAATTTTTTGTATATATAAGCTATATTACTATATAAAAATAGATTTTATAGACTTTTGTACAAATTTAATTATACTGTATTTACTGTACATGCTATTCTGAAATTAGCTTTTTTTTACGTATACATATTGATTTGGCTCCGACATGTTCCCAGTTGCTTTATTTATTGACAGAGATTAAGTCTTACCTATATTTTTGCTATTATAAAACGATAACAGTTTATTTGGGGGTGAAGAGTAGAGTGTTAATCCAGTTTTAATATCTCAAAATAGTATGTTTACTAAGTAACCTGTTTTTTTTCATGATAATTTTAAAGAGAATCTCTACCATTTAGTAATGGTGTGTATTTTTCTCAAGAAACTATTGTTTGAACTACCAACCATTGTTTAATGTTGTGGTAAACTGTTATAGTCCCATGGTCTATACATGAGCTACTATAATTACTGTAATGACTGTAGTGAGAATCTGTTGTTTTTAGTGCCAAGTACCTTTCAGACAACATTTTGATAGTTTGCTATTTTTCACATTGGGAGTCCTACATACCCAAGGCTGAGCTCCTATATTTTTCAGACTTTTTCAGATCAGGAGCAGATGTAGAACCTAGATTTCATCAATCAAAAGCAACATAAAAATTAGAGGCAGAAGTGAGCAACATGAGGCAGGAGCTCCAAGACCAGGGTTTGAACTCCAGGCAAATTTGCTGGCAGAAACATGTGAAATTTTCCCAGGGCACTGTGGTGGGGCACAGGCAGCAGCAGTCTGACTGTGTGCTCCCCAACTACATTGTTCCCGTCTGTGTAACATCTCAACCTTACACTACTGTCTTCTTCATGGCATTATCCCCATAAACTTGGACTAACATGTCTCTGATTTCACTTCCGTTCTTGCCAAGTTTAACAAGAAATTTAATGTTTGTTCATTGCTCTAATTCAAGTTCTGACATTCTCACAATGGCACGCAAAAACACGTAACAAAAATAATGAATGCCACTCAGCAAGACACCACCACGCATCAATAGGAACACAGCTGTGAGACACTGATATACTGAGGTTATAAAACCTTACTGAGTTGTTTGTACAGTTCTACCAGTGTAAGTACACAGTGGAAACTTTGCAAAGTTAATTGTCAGACCTTGTATAAAGTACTTATCACAATATTTGGCATAAGACAGATCCTCAATGTCAGCTTCTTCCTCCATCTGTTCTCTAGGTAAGACGAGAAGAAGGTAAGAATAAACCTCACATCAGATGTCATCAAGGAAAGTAAATTAAAGCAACACTAAAATATCACTACACACTTTAAAAAATGGCCCAAACCCAGAACATTAGCAATAGCAAATGCTGGTGAAAATGTGGAGCAATAGGAGCGTTCATTCATTGCTGGCGGGAATACAAAATGGTACAGGCACTTTGAAAGACAGTTTGGCAATTTCTTATGAATTTAAACATACTCTCATCATATGATCCAGCAATCACACACCATGTATTAACCTAAAAGAGTTGAAAATGTATGTTCACACAGAAACCTGCACATGCATGTTTACAAGGGCTGTCCAGAAAAAAATCCAGCCATAATGCTTCTATTTTTTATATTATGTGGCTGGATACTTTCCGGACAGTCCTCATATAGCAGCTCTATTCCTATTTGCCAAAACTTGGAAGCAAGCAAGATGTCCTTCAGTGGGTGAATGAACAAATAAATAGAAGTACTTCCAGACACTGAAATATTATTGAGTGCTAAAAAGAACTTAGCTATCAAGCTATGAAAAGACTTGGAGGAATCTTAAATGCATATTACTATATGAAAGAAGCCAATCTGAAAAAGTTACATACTGTATGATTCTACCTACCGTATATGAAGTTCTGGAAGAGGGAAAAATACAAAGACAGAAAATGATTAGCGGTTTCCAGGAGTAGCGGGTAGAGGAAGGATACATAAATAGAACACAGAGGATTTTTAGGGCAGTGAAAATACTCCGTATGATACTATAGTGGTAAATACATATCACTATACATTTGTCCAAATCCATGGAATGTACACCACCAAAAATGTAATGTATTGTAATGTAAACTATAGATTTGGGGTAGTTATTATATGTCAATGTTGGTTCATCAATTGTAACAAATGTACCACTCTAGTGAGGATATTGAGAATGGGGGAAATTATGCATGTGTTGGGGGGTGGGCAGGAAGTTTATGAGATATCTCTATATCTTCCTCTCAATTTTGCTGTTAACCTAATACTGCTCTAGAAAAATCATCTTTAAAAATAGTAAGGACAAAACTCCAAGGATTATATCTCTAATATCCTACATTTTAACTTCAAGCATTTCTGTAATGACATAAAAATTTCATTGGCTATGATTTAGTCATTCACTCAACAAACACTGTTCAGTGCTTATTATGTACAAAGCACTTTAAGGATCAAGAATAAAAAAGACAGTCATTGCCCTCAAGGAACTTTACCATCTAATAGGCAGATATAAGATAGAAATGATGGGTATTATATGAGAGTTAGGCAAAGTTCTATGGAAATGATGAAGAGAATAAGCGTGTTTCCAATTGAAAGGACAACAGAAGTCTATGGATTAGAAGTCGTTTGACCTGAGCACTGAAGGATTAGTAGAATTTGGAACTGTCAGGAAAGGGTGAGAAACAGTTAAGATGGGGGGAAAAAAAACCATGAAGAAATCCTTGGAGACTGGGAAGCCTAGGGCACATATTGGGATGAAAATAAACTATTGGCTAATACTTCAAAAGTATGAGAATTCTGGGTCAAGGGAACAAGAGAAAGAATTTTTTTATATTTTCTTGGGAGTAGTTATTTTGTTTCTGTTTTTGTTTTCAAAATTAGGAGCCACCCATGCATTTTATATAGTTTACAAAGGGATGAAAAGAAGACAGTTCTCTAAATTGTTCATCACTAGTGGGTATGAATGTGTGTGTGTTCTTATAAACTAACAATAAAACGAGGCATCACATTATTAGTTAGATTAATGAATGGCCACTTGTACCCACACAAACATGAAGAGATACAGTTATTTGACCCTGGCCACTTTTGATTACTTGAGGGCATCACACAGTTTATATACTGAAAATATGAGAGCCTTCTGCAAAGCCACAAACCAAGCAGTTAAAATCAGCTATTGCCAATGACCATGAGATATCTCCACCTTTTAATTTTATTGCTTGTCCTCAGAGCAAATACATGATGGGGAGTAAAAATTCATTTAGATTCAGGGATTTTTTTTTTTTTTTTTTTTTACTTTTACCCAGTTCTACTCTAAGTAATGCATAAAGAAATTGATCAAATTTCCCCCAACCTTAGGAGTTTAGAAATACAAAGTAGATTATATGCATGTATGTATGTATGTGTGTGTGTGTGTGTGTGTGTATAACAATTTGCTCAGAAGCTACAAGCAATGACTTAAGATTAAGAAGTAGCATGTGTATAAATTCTCACTAATGAAGTTTCTCTCACTAAATCTGTTTTTGTTTTAGCCACAGGGAAGGGCTAAAGCAGAGGTGTTTTGTGGCAACCATGTTTACTCCTCATCTGTGTTATTACTGCTGTCTTTTTTGGTGAGAGATGATGATGATGATGATGATGATGATGATGGTGGTGGTGGTGGTGGTGGTGGTGGTGATGGTGATAAACAAACTGGAAAACATGAATTTAATTTGATGTTACCTCCCAAACTGAGTAGAGCTTAGGGTTAATATGTTTTGAGACATATGGAACTCTTTTTCAATCAAGGTGCTTCTGGGGATGTGTTAGCTAAAATTCATTAGTTAAAACCATCTAAACATAGTGTTCTGCATTGAAATGTATTATGGTTCAACTATTCTTCACAACCTGCCACCTTGCCCTGCTTAAACCATCACTGGCTTTCATACTTCTTTTTAACTTTTTAAGTGTAAAATATAACATATACACCAAAGAATATAGAATAATATATAAGTTCTTGTGCCTCACCCTTATCATAATTCTCTCCTTCCTTCTTTAGGTAACCACTTATCTTCCATGAGAGTATTTTCTCCCTTTTCTTTATAGTTTGACTATTTGCATATGCATCTTTAAACAATATTGGTAAGTTTGGAATAATTTGAGCTCTATAGAAATGGCATCACACTTGAAGTCTTGCCATGTTTCTGGATTCTTTCAGTCAACATTATGTTTTTGAATGCTTTCATTTTGTTGTAAGTAGATGTGCTCCATTTATTTCCATTGTGTTCACATATGAAAATAAATGATCTATCTTATAAGAGTTGGACATTTGGGTTGTTTCCAGTTTTTGGTTATTAGCAACAAATGCTGGGGACTCTGACACACATATGCTTACATTTCTCTGGATAATATTCCCAGGTGTGGAATTGCTGAGGCAAAGAGCATATGTATATATTATAGTTAACTCTACTAGATAATACCATGCTGTATTCCACAGTGATCATACCAATTGACACTCCTTAAGCAGTGAATTGAGCATGCTAGTTGCTCCAATCTTTACCAATACTTGGTAGTCTCAGACTTTTTCATTGTTGCAAGTCCAATGGGTGTGTGCTAATATGTCTTTGGGTTTTAATGTGCATTCTCCTGTTAAGTAATGAAGTTGAGCACCTTTTCATGTTTATTTGCCATTTAAATGTTTTCTTTGTAATGTGCCCATTTGTATCTTTTCTGCTTTTTATTAGCTTGTCTATTTCATACTGGCTTATAGCAGTTCTTTATATGTTCTGAACAAATCCTTTACCAGGCATATGTGTTGTACATTTCTTCTTCCACTGCTTATTTACTCTTTTAATATTGTCTCTTGGCATATAGAAACTTTCATTTTAATATAGCCAAATTTATTCATTTTTCCCTTTGTGGTTAATGCTCTTAATATCTTATTTAAGAAATCCTTTTCAAATTCAAAAATAAAGAAGATATTTTACACTGTAGTATATTATAAAAGCTTTTTTAGTTTTGACTTTCTAATTTGTCTTATCCTATTGCAGTTTTTGTGTGTATGTGTATTTTATGAGTCTTATTTCAGTTTATTATGATTAATATCTAACTTTCTTACCATCAATTTACAGAAGTCTCTCTGTATCAAACAGTGTTGCTACTCCATCCAGATCACTTGGTTTTTAAAAATGTTTGAACAGGTATGCTTTTGTTTCCAACAGGTAACACCTGTAGCCCTTTTATCATGGTCTGTCCTTGGAGTACTGATGTACTGAAAATTATCTTGTCTATATACTTGGAGAGCTTTGGAAGTGCCTAGAAATTTACATGGCCACAGGGTGGACCTTAACCAGTGGCTGAGGATGGCAGAATATAACAACCCAGTTCCCTTGCCTTTTGGAAGACAATTCTGAGGCCTAACTTATTCTCCAGTGTTCCCCTGTGGGGTCATGCATGTTATTTTGCACACAAATACTCATTTCAGTGTCTGCTTCTGGGAAACTTGACCTAAGACATCAGTCTTTCCTCATTGACCTTCTGAGTTACTCATGTCTGATATCAAGTGCCCACACATACATCAGTTTATTTGGGTGCTTTCTATTCTGCATCCATCAGTTAATTTATGTCCTCCTGGGACAAAATTCACACTACCTAATTACAATAGATTTGTGAGACTTCTTAGTATCTGGTAGAACAATCTTCACATTTTTTTTTCCTTTTAGAGGTTTTGGTTATTCTTAGCCCACATAAAGTTTAGAATCTCTTTTCAAGTTAAAAAATAAAAGTAACATTTTTATTTTTATCTATAAATCAATTTGGAGAAACAGGTATTTATATAATATTGAGTCTTCTAATTATAAACATCTTCATTTAAGACTTCTTTAATGATTTTCAAAAAATTATTTTATAACTTTCTCTGTGGAGGTCTTATTACCTTTTGTTAGATTTGTTGTAGCTACCACATATTTTTTATGTTATTATAAAAGTATTTTTGTTTCACTTATGGTTTCTTGAAGGTATACATATATGTATAAATTGTTGTTGTTGTTGTTGTTTTAACTCCAAAACATGTGTCTGCAGATTTTAGGGAGGATTTTCTCTGTATACAGTCATGCTATTTATTAATTATCTTTTTTTAAAAGCCTTGTCTCATAAGACTATCAAAATGGCAGTTCAGTCCCATAGCTCCTTCCTTCAAGTTGACAAATTTCTACTGGCTGAATCAGCTTTGAGTACTCGGAGAATGTCTTTGGGGTCTCATTTCTGCAGATATTGGCTTTATAACTCATTATTTTCTTGGTAGCTCCTGGATTCTTTTTAAAACTTAAAAAAAAAAAAGTTTAACTTTTTAAGTTGTTCTTTTTCTAAGAAAAAATTAATTTTATTATTGTTTTCGACAGAGAGACAGAGACAGAGAGAGACAGAGATAAGGGGGAGGGCCCAGAGCAGTCTCCATAGTTGTATGTCATCATTTTTTGACATAATTTCTTTCCTCACAGGTAGGCAGGAGCTGCACAAAATGGGAACTGGTCCAGGGCCTCCTGCATGGGAGGCACGCCCCTATGAGCTCAGGACCGAACTGGGGGCCTCCCACATGGGTAGCCCAGTGAGAACCGAGCTGGGAGCCTCTCACATGGGAAGCGCACCCCAGTTCAGCATATGGGTCCACATGGGCCAGGGCCCGGGCCAGGACTCGATTTTCAAGTCCCATGGCTACAAAGCAAGCAGTTAACCCGCTGAGCCATACTGGCTTCCCCTTAACTTGTTCTTAACATCAGAATTGATCCAAGTAAGTCAGCAGAATTTCACTTTCATAGATGCAATCAATTATCTTGTAAAGACAGAACTATATATTGCAGAGTTGTAACATCTGTCTCAATACTGTGAACAGGGCTCAGAGGGTAAGGAGTGGGAATGAGGGAATCTGGTTTGGACATACTGTGAAGATTGAGCCATCTGTACTTGTTGATGGATACCCTGTGATAAAAAGAGAAAAGTCAAAGAGGATGGCAAGGTTTGTGACTTGTGAGCAAGTAGAAATATAGAGATGCCACTAACAAAAATGGGGAATCTGAGGGAAGAACAGATTTTAGGAAAAAAATCCAGAATTTGGTTTTGAATATGTTAAGTTTGAAATACCTATTAGACATAAAAGTAGAGATTTTGAGTGGAGAGTTGTCTGTGAGTCTGGAACTCAGGGGGGAAGCTGAGACTAGAAGTACAAGTTTGTGAGTCATCAGCTTACAGATGATGATAAATCCAAGAGACTAAATTACATAGGCAGAGATTGAGTGGTAGGTATGATTCTCAGAGTACATCAACAGTTATAATATAAGGGAGAAGGAGGATCTGTCATATGAAGAGGCGATATCTCATAGGAAGAGCCAGTGAGGGAACGGGGCCTTAGAATTCAAATGAAAATAAAGTCAACCACAACACCCTTAGAAGCAAATAGCCAGGCAGATGGCTAACAAAAAATACATTTTCGGAGGAGATTAGCCTATGAAAGTTTTTTAACCCCTCAACACAAAGCAACAAAGTCCAAAGGGTACTAAGATCTGGAATCATTTTATGATTAGCTTTCAATGTATACATTTAGGTTGGATAATCAGAAAAATAATGCATTTCACTTAATGAATTTTTTGGTCTTTTGCTTCCCTCTTATTTACTATGAAAATTCAGTCTTTGCTGGAAAGATGGTGCTAGATTGGGATGAATTTCTGACACAGTTGTTGAGGTCATTATGTTTACATCATGCTAGGTCTAGAGTGCTCATGGACCAGAGATGTCATTGTGTTCCTCCTCCCCAAGTGGTTTAATAGCATCAAAATTGCTAGAATTACCTCCCATAGTGCCCTTCATTGTGGATTTTCAACTACTTTTGAAAGACTTGCCAAAGCACAGAGTAAAGGATTTAGTGATTTTTGGTCACTTTCTGAAGTAGAATAATTTGGTACTTTTCCCAACTCCTTTCTTAAATAATCATCATCTTTTAAATAAATAAATAAATAAATAAAAATAAAAACAACTTTGATGAGATTGGGTAGCATGATATAAATTTGTAAGAAGTGAGGAAAATTGTATGTTTCTAGGCAGCACTATGAAACACTATTAGGATTTTTGTTCTTTTAACAAATTCCTATAGTTACCCAGTGCCACAATTCAGGCTGGGGTTGGCCCAGAGGAATCTCCCAGTAACAAACTTTTATCCTGTTGAGGGTTTACTTGTTCACTGTTTCACCACTGCTGTTACTAAGTGAACAGTGTGGTATGGTATAGAAAAAAAAAAACCACCAGAAGGCTGAAGCAGCAAGTCCAGATCACACAGGAGCCAAGAGAAATGGCCACTTTACTTTTATTTAGTGCTGGAATTTGTTGGGAAATGTTAGAAATTGGGTGGATACTAAAAAGGAGGATGCGGTGAACTGAGGAGGGTATGCTGAGAGTCACTGCTTGAGTGTATGTGAGGTATAAGTGAAGGCTACAAGACAAGAGGGGACAATAGGCCAAAGAAGACAGGAGAAAAGGTCACTCCTCAAGTTGAAGGTGGGGTGGAGCACCAAAAGCACTTTTTAAAAATATGCAGGTTGATGATTAATGCTCACTGCATTTCACTAAAATTTTTACAGAGCTGTCCAAATGTTTCAACACCTGCTTCACATGAGGCAAAATCCTCTTGTAAACAACAGTGAGTCATTACCCAATGCCTGTGAGAAAGGTACTCTTGGGTATATGCACATTTTCTCTAGGTTCCCTTTGATGGACGGTGACTGAAAATATAGCATAACCTTCTTTGCCCCAGAAATGACTATTGAAAAAGGGCAAATTCTAGGGGGAAAAAAACACAGGACATGTATTATATACCTACGCATATAAATAAATTCATCCCTTATGTATTTATGTAGGTGGAAAACATGATAATTACATTTCCAAATGGTTTTGGAAACCCCTGCAAATGTATACTTAAAAAGTCATAGCAATGAACGGAGACTGGATGGCTCATTAGTTTTGAGATAAAGAGGCATTCCCTTTGGATTGGATTGCCTATTTCAAGAAGGATGAGGCCAGAAATAATTTGATTGAATAGCAAAAAGACATCCCTGTGAATAGGTGAGATCACAAAACCTATATAGCAGCTTTTAGAATCATTATTCATTTATTCACTCTTTTAGTCAATATTTATAGAGTGTCTATTATATGAAAGGTATGCTTATATGACCAGAGCTGGAAATACTAAGTGAAATAAAACATTACTTGTCCTCAAAGAGGACAAAGGACCCTAATATTATGACACAATGTCATGAAAGCTTTAATGGAGAATTTATAGGTAGCTATGGAAGTACAAAAGAGAGAAAGCATATAAAAAAGAAGAACAGCTTGGTTAAAAGTATACTATACAGCCCAAGTCTTTAATCAAAATGACAACCTAGTGAAAAGAAGAGTATTTACTAGTTTTAAAAATGGTGAAATAGTTGTGCTGAGTCATTTTGCAATTCTGTATGGTTTTTAGTACAATATTTTTGTCCATTTTCAGGGATTTTTATTATAACTTATTTTTTTTTTAAGATTTATTTTATTGCTTTTGACAGAGAGAGACAGAGAAAGGGGAGGGCCCAGAGCAGTCCCCGAAGTTGCACGCTGTCAGTTTTTGACATAGTTTCATTCCACACAGGTGGGTGGCAGGGGGTGGGGGGAACAGGGCAGGAACTGGGTAGGGGCCCCCCACATGGGAGGAATGCCCCCACAAGTTGGGGGCCAAACTGGGGACCTCCCACATGGGAAGCGTGCCCCGGCGAGAACTGAACTGGGGGCCACAACCCAGTTCAGGACATGGGTCTGCATAAGCTGGGACTCTACCCCCAGACTCTAGGGCTACAAAGTGAGCACTCAACCCGCTGAGCCATCCCTGCATCCCCATTTTAACTTCTAAACATCTTATTCATTTTAGCCAATTCCTATAAAAAGTAAGCTCCATAGGGCAGGCACTGTCTTTTGTGTTAATTTAATCTCTAATAATACCTATTGTAGTACCTGACATGGATATTGGTTTTCAGTATATATTAGTGGAGAAATGAGTGGATTATTTCAGCATGTACTGTTTATAAATTTTAAAACATGGAACTACCTTAATGTGCCCCAGAACTTCATGTCCTCTGACACAGCTATAACTGGCATATATTCTGTGCTTCGATCTGAGATATATGTGAGATATCACTTCTGGAATCCTTGTAGGACACCCCAGAAATTCAGTTGTAAGCCTAAACAACCCGTTTTCAGGACACTGGAACATCTGATGTTTCCATTCATCTCCTGCATGTGACATGACTGTGCACTATATTGCTTTTTTAAAGTGATCACTAAAACAGTACGTTTATGATCATGACACCAGTTGTCTCCAGGTAAGAGAACTGGGTGTTTGTAGAAGACTGGGAATGGGTTTGTATGTTTGTTTTTAAAATTTGTTTGGTTTTTGTTTGTTTTCTATCGTTTACTCTTTTTTATAGTTTGAATATTGTACCATGTGATTCTGTTAAAAACAAATTAATTTTCAAAACATGCTTAGGTAAATGCAGAACTTTTGCTAAATATGTCTTGTCTTTTAGGGAATTCCATCAGATAACTTATGTATGCATTCAATACTAGATTTGATTGAGACCATTTTAACCTAGTGTCTTTCCTAAACAATACTTTTTTTGTTCGAAGTAAAATAATGTAATCACCACACAAGAGGTTTTGAAGAGATTTGAACATAATATGATTTTCTCCTTTCTGAGTGATAATTGGGGTTGGGGATGCACCTCATATTTTATGTATATGTAGTATATAAAATACATACTTACTGATCTGTGGCTACTGTAGAGTAACCATAGCATAAGCAAATACCCTGATTTGGCCATTAGAAGGGTTAAACCAGATCATAAAATGTATCTACCATTGTAATAGTGACCACAGTAGGATAATAGGGCCAACTGATTGATTTTCAATTGATTCTAAAGTTCCCTAGGACAAACTGACATGTCGAAGCAGCACCAATTGAAATGTCATTTAAATTTTTAAATATCTAGTTCTTCAAGAAATAACAGGGTATACGGAGTGACAACTGTGTTCCAAACTCAACAAGATACTCTCATGACTGCACACCTTCTGCTGTTTCATTGCCTTTAACACTATAATTTAACCAAATTTTGCTCTCAGTGCTGGACAAAGTATGTGGTGCCCATTTTCCAGTTTGGAAGTGAATATCATTCAAATGCAGTTACCTATTGATAGAAGACGACAGCTACAGATGAATTGCTCTGTTCAATTACTGATTCAAATAAAGAAAATAGAGAGCAAATGAAAAGTCACCTTAAAATGTGATTCAGACAAAGAAAAATAAACAGTGCCATTATCCTCCTTTTAAAGAAATACACAACTGTGCTCAATATGCCTCTATTAGCACAATATAGTCTCAGATTTCAAATATACTTTCTAGTTTTATGGGGCAAATGCCAAGCTCTCAATGAATTTATCCCCAAGAATCATATTTTTGTGTGTTTTTACTCCAATGTGTCCTCAGAAAACATCAACAGATTTCAAACCCCACTAATCCCATGGAAAATTGCTCAGGGCAAAGCCATTACTAAAGCTCTCAAGGAAGCAAATCTCACTAGCTCAGTGCCAAGTCCCCTCCTCTATGTTTATCTTAGAGTAGCAGCTGTCCCAACAGCAAACCATTCTACACATGGGAAGGAAGAACCAATCATAATTCCAATATTCCCCAACTACCACTGGGGAATTTATAGACACCCTCCTACATATGGCAATGTGCACTGATTTTCTAAAATGCAACTAGATCTGATGCAATAAAGTACTTGAGATTTCATGTGTTAGTAACGCCAGTTTACAAAGATGATTTACAATGTATGTATATAGGCTTAGGAGTGGGGAATGTTGAGCTTGGAGAATTAAAAAAAATAAGCAAGCCCAGAGTAACTGGAGTATGAGAGAGCCAG
Organism: Craseonycteris thonglongyai; assembly: GCA_004027555.1. Classification (NCBI taxonomy): domain Eukaryota; kingdom Metazoa; phylum Chordata; class Mammalia; order Chiroptera; family Craseonycteridae; genus Craseonycteris; species Craseonycteris thonglongyai. Next base: position 13,919 of record PVKE010022979.1, read on the forward strand.
TAGCATAAGATATGCATTAGAAATCATGTTAGGGACTTTGAACTTTGAACTCAATGGAGAGCCTAAGTGACAGATCTGGGCTTTAGAATGTCCCAGAATTCAGGGAAGAATTATCCAGCACCACTTCCAGGCATTGAATTGACTTGGATCCCATCAGTAAGTCCTCAGCTCTCACTCATTGTTATATTTGCACCCCACACAAGCTGATCATATTAAAAATGAAAAGAAACCTCAGCATCTTTCCCACATCACAGATGCCTTACAGATGCCAACACTAAACAAAAGTCACTCAGTACTTTCATTTTAATTTATTATTTTCTTTCTTTTTTTTTAATTGTTAAATCTATTGGGTTGACATTGGTTGATAGCAATTACATTGTTTCCAGGTGTACAATTCTACATTACATTGTCTATGCATTGTATTATGTGCTTACCACCCAGAATCAGCTCTCTTTCCGTCACCATATATTTGATTCCCTCTCCCTACTTCCCTCCCACCCCACCGCCCAACTCTCCCACTTACCTCCCCCCTTACCCTTAGGTAACTACTAAACTATTTATTGACTGTGTCCATGAGTTTTTGTTTTTTTGTTACTTTCAGTTTTATATTGCACCTATGAGTGAGGTGATATGTTTCTTTTATTTATTTGTTTGTTTGTTTGTTTATTTACTTATTTTTATTATTTTATTGTTAAATTTAATGGAGTGACATTGATTTGTAATAATTAGACAGTTTCCAGATGTACAAGTTCACATCACATCACCCATGCATTGCATTATGTGCCCAACACCCAGAATCAGCTCCCCTTCCATTACCATATATCCGGTGTCCACTCCCACCTCCCCCTCCAACTCTCCCTCCCCCCTCCTCCCCCCTCTCCAGGTAACCACCAAACTATTGAGTGTGTCCACAATGCTGCTGCCCACTCCCACCTTCTCTCCCACTCTCCTTCCCCCCTCCTCCCCTTCCCTCAGGCAATCACCCAGCTATTGAGTGTGTCCATAGATCTCTGTGTCTTTGTTACTTTCAGTTTTATATTCCACCTATAAGTGAGGTCATATGTTTCCTGATTCTTGATTCTTTCACTCTGACTTATTTCTCTTAATAAGATGTTTTCAAGGTCTGTCCATGTTGTCACAAATTGCTGTATTTCATCTTTTCTTATCGCTGAGTAGTATTCCGTTGTATAAATGTACCACAACTTCTTTATCCAGTCATCTATCAAAGGACACTTTGGTTGTTTCCACGACTTGGCCACCATGAACAGTGCTGTGATGAACATTGGTGTGCATATGTCTTTGCGGATTTAGGTTTTCAGGTTTTTTTGGATAAAGACCCAGAAAAGGGATTTCTGGGTCATATGGCAATTTCATTTCTAGTTTGTTGAGGAATCTCCACACAGCCTTCCAAAGTGGTTGTACCAATTTACATTCCCACCAGCAGTGTATGAGGGTTCCTTTTTCTCCACACCCTCTCCAGCATTGTGATTCCTTGTCTTATTGATTATAGCCATTCTAACAGGTTTGAGGTAGTATCTCATTGTGGTTTTAATTTGCATTTCCCTAATTTGCTAGTGATGTTGAACATTTTTTTTCATGTATCTGTTGGCTGTTTGTATGTCTTCAGGAGAGAAGTGTCTGTTTAGGTCTTCTGCCCATTTTTTAATTGAATTGCTTGTTTTTTTGTTGTTGAGTTGCATGAGTTCTTTATATATATATATATATATATATATATATATATATATATATATATATATATATATATATATATATTAGTCCCTTATCAGAGGCATTGTTTGCAAATATTTTCTCCCATTTGGTTGGTTTTCTTTTTACTTTGTTGATGGTGTCCTTTGCTGTGTAGAAACTTTTTAGTTTGATACAGTTCCATTCATTTATTATTGCTTTTATCTCCCTTGCCTTTGGGGTCAAGTTCATAAAGTACTCTCTGAGCCCAACGTCTATAAGTTTAGTACCAATGCTTTCTTCTATGCACTTTATTGTTTCGGGTCTTATGCGAGGTCTTTAATCCACTTTGAGTTAATTTTGGTATATGGTGAGAGGTCACAGTCCAGATTCATTCTTTTGCATGTGGTTTTCCAATTTTCCCAGCACCATTTACTGAAAAGGCTTTCTTTTCTCCATTGTGCATTTTTTGCTCCTTTGTCAAAGATTATCTGTCCATATATTTGTGGGTTTATTTCTGGGTTTTTGGTTCTGTTCCATTGGTCTGTATGTCTGTTTCTCTGCCAATACCAAGCTGTTTTGATTATTGATGCTTTGTAGGATAGGCTGAAGTTGGGGAGCATGATGCCTCCAGCCTTAATCTTTTTTTGGAGAATTACCTTGGCAATTGTGGTTCCATATGCATCTGATACTTAAATAAGAAATCTATTTCTTGAAAGAATGTCTGTGGGATTTTGATGAGAATTGCATTAAATCTGTATATTTCTTTGGGTAATATGGATATTTTAACTATGTTGATTCTTCCAATCTATGAACATGGAATATTTTTCATTTCTTTGTATCTTCTTCAATTTCTTTTAATAATGTCTTATAGTTTTCCATGTATAAGTCCTTCACATTCTTCGTTAAGTTTATTCCTAAGTGTTTTATTCTTTTTGTTTTGATCACAAACTGTATCTGTTTTCTCATTTCTTTTTCTGAAATTTTGTTGTTTTTATGTAAAAATGCTGTGGATTTTTCAACATTGATTTTGTATCCTGCAGCTTTACTATATTCATTTCTTATTTGTAGTAGTTTTCTGATGGAGTCGTTAGGGTTTTCTATATAAAAGATCATGTCATCTGCAAGATTGACAGTTCAACTTCTTCAGTCCCAGTTTGGATGCCTTTAAATCTTTTTTCCTGCCTAATGGTTCTGTCTAGAACTCCCAGCACTATACTGCATAGCAGTGGTAACAGGGGACATCCTTATCTTGTTCCTGATTTTAGAAGAAAAGATTTCAGTTTTTCTCCATTCTGTATGACATTCACTGAGGGTTTATCATATATGACCTTTATTATTTTGAGGTACTTTCCTTTTCTACCCATTTTATTAAGTGTTTGATCATAAATGAATGTTGTATTTTGTCGAATGCTTTTTCTGCATCGATTGATATTGTCATATGGTTTGTATCATTTATTTTGTTTATGTGGTGTATCACATTGATCAATTTGCATATGTTGAACCATCCTTGTGCCCCTGGGATGAATCCCACTTGATCATGATGTATAACCTTTAATGCATTGTTGTGTTTTATTTGCTAGTATTTTGTTTAGGATTTTTTAATTGGTGTTCATCAGAGATATTGTTCTATAGTTTTCTTTTTTTGTGACATCCTTGCCAGGCTTTGGTATTAGGGTAATGTTGGCCTCATAGAACGAGTTGGGAAGTACTGCCTCTTGTTCAATTTTTTGGAAAAGTCTGAGGAGGATAGGTGTTAGTTCCTCTTTGAATGCCTGGTAAGTAGCAAAGGATGATCTTTATTCAGGGGGCAAGGGCTCTGGGCTGGCAGCTGGGGGTGTAGAGTTGCTATGTCAGTAGGTACCCAGCAGGATGGCATTGATGTGCTCCAGTGTCTGGTTGCTAAAGACCGTGTTGAGGTGCTGTATCCCATGCAGAGGCAGTAGATGTACAGGCTGTGGCTGGAGGCCCTTCCAGTGGGCACAGAGCGCACTGCTGCGTATGGCCACAGTGTCATCGCCATCCTCTTTAGTGAGACCATCTGGTCCTGAACTCTTGCTTTTGGGAGGCTTTGGATAATTGTATCAATTTCCTTACTGTTGATTGGTCGATTTAGGTTATCCAGTTTTTCTTGATTCAGTGTAGGTAAACTATATGTTTCTAAAAACTTGTCCATTTCTTCTAGTTTGCAAAATTTGGTGGCATATAGTCTTTCATAGTATTTTTGTATGATCCTTTGTATTTCTGTGGTATCAGTTGTAATTTCCCCTTTCATTTCTAATTTGGATTATTTGTGTATTCTTTTCCCTTGGTGAGTCTAGCCAGAGGGTTGTCAATTTTAACTTTTTAAAGAACCAGCTCTTTGTTGCATTAATTTTTTCTATTGTTTTTCTATTTTCTATTTTATTTAGTTCTGCTTTAATTTTTATTATTTCTTTCATTTTGCTGGCTTTGGGTATTTTTTGTTCTTTTTCGGTTCTTGAAGATGTGATTTAGGTTGTTTACTTGTGGTTTTTCTTGTTTCTTGAGATAGGCCAGTAGTGATATAAATTTCCCTCTTATTACTCCTTTTGCTGCGTCCCAGTAATTTTGGTATGTTGAGTTTTCATTGTCATTTGTTTTTATGTGTTTTTAAATCTCTTCTTTTATTTCTTCTTTGATCCAGTCATTTTTTTTATAACATGTTGTTTAATCTTTATGTATATGTGGTTTTTCCTGCTTTCTTTCTTTTTGTAGTTGATCTTCAATTTCAAAGCTTTGTGATCAGAGAATACATTTGGTAAGCTTTCGATCTTAAATTTGCTGAGGTTAGCTTTGTGTCCCAGCATGTGGTCTATCTGTGAGAATGTTTCATGTGCACAAGAAAAGAATGTATAGTCATGCGATATAGGATAAAGTACCCTGTAAATGTCAATTATGTCCAATTGCTGTAATGTATCATTTAAAGCTGACATTTTCTTATTTATTTTCTGTTTGGATGATTCGTCCATGGCTATCAATGGAGTGTTTAAGTCTTCTATTATAATTGTGTTTTTGTCAGTTTCTCCTTTTAGATCTGTTAGTAGTTGCTTTGTAAATTTTGGTGCTTCTTGGTTGGGGGCATATATATTAATAAGTGTAGTATCTTTTTGTTGTATTGTCTTCTTTATCATTTTGAAATGTCCATCTTTGTCTCTTATTATCTTTCTGATCCTGAAGTATACTTTGTCAGATATAAGTATGGCTACACCTGCTTTTCTCTAGGTGCCATTTGCTTGGAATATTTTTTTTCACCCTCTCACATGAAGTCTATGTTTGTCCTTGTGGCTGAGGTGTGTCTCTTGTAGGCAGCATAAGGTTAGTTTTTGTTCTTTAATCTAGGTTGCTACTCTGTCTTTTTATTGGTAAGTTCAGTCCATTTACATTTAGGGTGATGATTGATATATGAAGATTTCCTATAGCCATTTTATCTTTTGTTTTCTTTTTTTAATTGCTTCTTTGCTTTTTTTTATACCCACTGGTTATTTTAGTGTGATGGTGTTTGTGACTGTTTTTTCTGTTTTTTACTTCTTTTATTGTTATGTGTCCCAGTTCTAAGTTCTTTTTCAGTGATTACCATGAACTTTATAGAAAAGAATATATGTAGTGTTTTCTTTTCTTAAGAATGTTTCTTACCTCCATTCTTCTTTGGAAATTTAAACCTTTACTTCCTCCCCTTTTATGTTTTTGTTGTTTCAGCTTATCCCTATTTACTTTTACTTTTTGTTTTAGCTCCATCGCCTCCTTCACTATTTCTCGAAATGCTGGCCTTGTGCTGGAGAGTTTCTTCAGTTTCTGTATGTCTGAAAAGGTCTTTATTCCTCCTTCATATTTAAAGGATAACTTTGCTTGGTACAGGATTCTTGGCTGGTAATTTTTCTCCTTTAATATTTTGAATATTTTGTTCCATTCCCTTCTTGCTTGTAGAGTTTCTGTTGAGAAATCTGATGATAGTCTGATGGGCTTTCCTTATAGGTTATGATGTTTTGTTTTTCTGGCTGCCTTGAGGATTGTTTCTTTGTCTTTGACCTTTGATTTCTTCAGTATAATGTGCCTTGAAGAGGGTCTGTTAGGATTCAAGTAGTTAGGGGTCCTGTTTCCTTCTTGAATTTGAGGTTTCAGTTCTTGCCATAGATTTAGATAGTTCTCATTTACTATTTGTCTCAGTAAATTCTCTGTGCCAATCTCATTCTCTTCTGCTCCCTCTGGAACACCTGTTATCCTTATATTATTCTTTCTAATGGAGTCAGATAGTTCTTGTAGATATCTTCCATTTCTTTTAGTTTTTAGGTCCTCTCTCCTTCCTTCTGTGACATTTCCAAATTTTTGTCTTCGATTTCACAAATTCTTTCTTCCGTCTGGTCAGCTCTGCTTCCTGTGCTAGCTATTTCATTTTTCATTTCTTTTATTGTGTTGTTTATCTCCAGAATTTCTATTTGCTTCTTTTTTTATAGATTCAATTTCCTTTGAGATCACTTAGCTCCCTCTGTGTACTCTGCCAGTTTTCTTTGAGCTCTTTATGTGTTTTCAGAATTGCAGCCTTGAATTCTATATCATTTAGCTCATATGTTTCCATATCTTCAAGTTCCTTTTCTGGAGATTTTTCTTCTTTCTGAGCACTTAGTTCACAAAGGTATTCATCACTGTTGAAGCATTTCTTTTCCTGGACATATTTTCGCCTGGTAGATTTGAAGAAATCTTTCTTTTACTTCCTAGCTGGTGTTAGTGTTTTATAATATTTTCTCTTGTTTATTTGGTTTTCGCACAGTGGGAGACTTCCTAGAAAGTGGTCTCTGCATGCCTCCTCTTTGGGAAGGTCTGGTAGGTAATGGTATTCTATGCCTCCCAGATCCCACTGCAATCCAAAGTTGCAACACCTGTGCTTCAGTTTTGCTAGATCCCTCTGCTGGCTTCAGTGGAAAAGGTGGGGGCGGGGTTTGTTGGAAAAGGCACAGGTCTGTTTGCATCACAGGATAATGGTGGCTTCTTGGCAATAGTTCACTGAAAGCACTCTGGGTGAGTCCAGCTGGTGGGGCGCAGGGTGAGTTCTTGGGAGAGAGCAAGGGGAAGCAGCCAGGCTCTGTGTCCAAGGCCACGCAGTGCTCCAGTTGGGGCTCCACCTCACTGAGGGCCACTCTGCACTTTAGCCACCAGCATACTCCTGCTGTTGGCACTCTAGTCACTGGAACGTCCACCTCCTGCTCTGCTTCCTGGTCTTACACTCCACAGGCCCCCAGCTCCAGCTGCCCAACCCATGCACTGGCTGCCAGACCCTCACTCTGGTCACCCATGCTGATCTCTGGCTACTGCTGGTGCCTTGCTCTGGCCTCCGGCACCATGCTATGGCCACCCTTGCCAGACCACGACTGCTCCTCCCACACTCCCACTGGGGCCTCTCACCATAGCCAGCTGTGCTTGCTTTTGCTGCTCCCTCACCCCCCCACCCCCATTCTGGCTGCCTCCGCCTTTGTCCATTCCAGGCCTCCAACCAGTCCGTTCTCATTCTGCACCTCCACCTGCACCCCCAGGCTCCCACCTCAGTCAGTCTTTCCTCTGATGGTCTCCAAGTCAGCCTCTGGGTCGGTCACCAGATCGGTCTCCGGGTTCTCACTCTGCAGTGTCTTTGCATGGCTCCCTTTCTTTCTCTCTTACTCTCCTTTGTTTCTCCATTTTTAGGTATTTTCTTGTGATGAGTGGGTCCCTCAGCCGAGGCTATGTGTTGCTTAGGAATTCTCTAGTTGGCTTTTAGTTGTTTAAATTGTTGTCTTTCCAGGAGAGGTTTCAAGAGCTTCTCTCATGCCACCATCTTGATGATGTCCTCCTAATTTATTTTTTTCATCGTTAATACACCATATGATGAACTGTTTTGCAAACTCTCGAAAGCCTCCATTAAAAAAATTCCCTGAAAGAAAGCTTAAAAAAAAAAAATCCTTTGGGACTGGATTTAAATATCAAGAGGCTAGAGTTCTATAAATGTAATTTGCTGCAGCATATTTCAGAGAGTGTTCAATATAACTGATTGACATACAATTTTATGTGGCTTTTAATGTAGCAACCCTCTGCTATAAAAATTGCCTTAATGAGAAGTTTAGCTGGACTTGCTTGCTGGATAACCAATACCCCACTATGAGGATAATGAAATCAAGTCAAAATGCTAGTCACACAGAATGTGAGATTTAAAATATACCATGGAGTTTTATTTTTATTTATTTATTTATCTATCTTTCTATTTATCATCTATCTATATCTATCTATCTATCTATCCATCTATCTCTTATCTATTTAATGTTTCACATCTTTAATTAACATGTTGTCAGCTTTATCAAGGTATAATTAACATATAAAATTATAATATATTTAAAGTATACAACATGGCAATTTGATATACATATATGCTGTGAAAGATTTTTACCATGGAGTTAATAACACATCTATTACCTCATGTATTTACTTTTGTGTGTGTGAGAAATTGAAAACATTTAAGTTCCACTTTCTTAGCAAATTTCAATAATACAGTACAGTGTTATCAACTATAGTCACCATATTATACATTAGATCCTTAGACTTTATTCATCTTATATTTGAAAATTTTGTATATTTATTAACTTTTCCCTATGTGCCTCACCTCCTAGACCCTGTCAACAACTGTTCTATTCTGTTCCTGTGAGCTTTACTTTTGTCTTTCTATGACTTATTTTACTCAGAAAAATACTCTCAAATTTTGCCAATGTTGTCCCAAATGGCAGGCATTACTACTTTTTTAATGCTGAATAATATTTCATTGTGTATGTATGTATATGTATGTATATAAGTATATATGTGTTTGTGTGTATGTGTATGTATGTATATACATTTGACCATTCCTCTGTCAATGGACAATTAGGTTGTTTTCATAACTTGCCTATTGTTTCCTTTGGATATACATTCAGAAGTGGGATTGCTGGATCATATGGTAGTTCTATTTTTAATTTCTTGAAGAATCTCCACATTGTTTTCCTTAGTAGTTGCACTAATTTACATTCCCACCAATAGTACACAAGGGTTCCCTTTTTTCTACATCCTCACCAGCTTCTATTATCTCTTGTCTTTTTGATAATAGACATCCTAGCTGGTGTGAAGTGTCAGATAATTGTGGATTTGATTAGTACTCTGATGATTAACTCTTTTTCATGTATCTGATGGCCATTTGTATGTCTTTTTTGAAAAACAATGTCTATTCAGGTCCTTTACCCATTTTTACATTTCTTTTTTCTTTTCCTTTGTATTGAGTTGTATGAATTCCTTGTATACTTTGAATATTAACATGTATCAGATATGTGGTTTGCAAATATTTCATCTCATTTTCCCCAGTACCATTTATTGAAGAAAATAACCTTTCCTTGTTATATACATTTTTGGTTTCTTTGTCAAAATTAGTTGACCACAAGTACATGGATTTATTTCTCAGCTCTCTATCCTGTTTTATTGATTTTTGTGTCTGTTATTACGCTAATACCATACAATTTTGATTAGTATAGCTTTGAAATATAGTTTGAAATTAAGAACTGTGATGCCTTCAATGTTGTTTCTTTTTTTTCAGGATGACTTTGGCTATTTGGGGTCTTTTGTGGTTTCATATAAATTTTAGGTTTGTTTCTTCTATTTCTGTTTTAAAAATGCCACTGAAATTGTCCTAAGTGATTGTGTTAAATCTACAGATGACTTTGAATATGAATGTTTAAAAAATTAATTCTTTCATGCACATGGAATATACCACAGGGTTTTATATTCTTTGTTTGCTTGTTTTATTTTTAATTATAAACATACCATACTATATAATTAGTGCAGATAGGACTTCATTTTCTCTTTCCCATAAAAATTTTCTCTATTTTGCAATTTCCAACTGATTTGCTGGTGTCCAATGTAAAGGATTGAAATCAACAATAGAACCAAACATAAGGCTATAGATTTCCAATCCTATGATGCTCCAATTCATCTTTTCTTAGTCCCTCTATATAACTCAATAAGACAAAAAAACACATCTTACTATGAGAATTCAGGCGCCCAGAGTTTCTTTCCATGTTTATATATAAGAAATACTTTTTATTTATTTGAATTTGTGAATTGTCTTCTCACTTCTTTATATTTTCACTGGAACACTAATCTTTCTCTAATTTATTTCTAAGAGCTCTGTATATATGTAGCATATGATAGTTGACACATAACATTCAAATTTTTTTTTAAGTTTCTCACTTGCTGTTTATTTTGGTTCACATGATTTTTTGACACATAGTTTTTATTTTTATGCACGCAAGGATATAAGTCCTTTTCTTCTTGGTTAGTTTTTATTCTGAATTCTTTTGAAAAGAGCCTTAAAGTGTTCATGAACTTTTCACAAATGCATCTTAAAATTAGATGGACATATAAGCATATAAAATGTACACATATAATAGGTTCATTTTTTAAATGAATTCTTACATACTTTGGTGTTTATTTTTCTTTTTTTTTGTACAATATAGGTAGATTAGTAAGAAAATCTTTTTTTACATAAACATTTCCAAACTGTTTGAAAGAGCACTGGTAATTACAAAGACATTACAGACTTATTATAAATTGCACAATTGTGATGCAAGCAAATAATTAACTTAAAAAGATTTAGAAGATATGATTTGCCTACTTATCTCTAACTTCTAACTATCTCAAGCATTTAATAGGCATCATAGTGATTTACTATTGTCTTCATGAAATGATACTGTTTAGGTATTTGGGTGATGTGGAGGCTTGTGTGGCTAATTGTTTTTGAAGTCTAGAGCCTAAAATAGTAATCAGTTCAACACACACATTGGCACATAGGTAAGGGGAACATTTCTGAGTCCACCTTTAAAAGGGAAAATGAATACCAAGCTGATAAAACTCAATTTTCAGGGTTAATTTGTTTCATAATTATTTTTTTAAAAGCCCCATTCCATGATACCCCACCTAAAACTGCTTGATAAATAGAAAAGAAAAATGGATTGCTGCTGATGTTGAAAGAGATAAGGTTTAAGAATAGTTACATATTACACATGTTGAGCCATCTAATCTTGAATTGCCTTGAACATGCTACAGCAAATTTTCTAGAAATCTAATGTTTCAGTTATTGGAAAGAATCCAATGATCCAATTCTAACACAGTATCATGTTTCATTGTTGAATAAGTCAATGCACAACATAGAATTAAGAGGTTCATTAATTATAGGGGTATAAATTTCAGAGTGAAAAGGCAAATTGGGTATTTGGAGTAGTTAATGGCTTTGGGAAATGAACAGCCAATTTAAAGTGATTAACCAAATGAAAAGAAAAGCTCACCTAGGCTCTTTAGCAAAAACATCACAGAGCCCGTAATAAGGATGGCACTTGTGTTTGCCACTTTCATTCATATTTTTGGCTAGGCTTTTTTTTTTTTTTTTTTTTTTTTAA
>PVKE010022980.1:8848-25152 GCA_004027555.1 Craseonycteris thonglongyai
AATGTTTTAAATATGTAAACAGTATTCATACTTTACTCATTTAAGACAAAAATTACAACAGTATACGTATTTACTTAAACGTGTCAGTGCTAATTAATAAGGTTAATTACAAAACCTTATACAGTAATAAACATTAATCAACATTGCTTTCTGAGAGAGGCGAAGAGTCTTGTGTTGGTGGCGGAGGAGAGGCTCTCACGTGACTCGTAGAAGCGTTAGGCTCACTCGGAGACTCTTCTGCTGGAGGTGCTGACGGTAGAGCCGGGGGCTTTACCTTGGAGAGAAACGTGGTGATGGGTAGTTGTTGTTTTTGTTTTTTCTTTTCCTTCAAAATTCCCCTGTACAAGGACATAACCCCATAAACGGGGTTCTGGGAGCCCCGGAGGAAGCTTTCGCAGGGGCACAGCGCTTAGGCAGCATTATAAGGGCTTAATTAATAAAAAAAGTTATCACTTAAACAAAACAAGTTATCGCCAACACAACACTAAAACCCCGTCAACGCTCCTTTCCACAATGTGGTTGCCGACATGGTTGTATTTTTTCATTTTTATTTTTTGATGAATATTTTGGAAAAACCCGAGAAGCACAGAAGCCGCAAAACATGAATAGCAAAGTGGCGAGGGAACACTGTACTTCCCAACTCATTCTATGAGGCCAACATTACCCTAATACCAAAGCCTGGCAAGGACATCACAAAAAAAGGAAAACTATAGACCAATATCTCTGATGAATACTGATGCAAAAACCCTAAACAAAATACTAGCAAATAGAATACAACAATGCATTAAAAAGCTTATACATCACGATCAAATGGGATTCATCCGAAGGGGCACAGGGGTGGTTCAACATACGCAAATCGATCAATGTGATACACCACATAAACAAAAGATAAAAAACATGATTATATCAATTGATGCAGAAAAAACATTCAATAAGATACAACATCCATTTATGATCAAAACACTTAATAAAATTGGTTTAAAGGAAAATACCTCAACATAATAAAGGCCATGCATGACAAACCCTCAGCAAATGGCATACTGAATGGGGAAACCTTTTCATCTAAAATCAGAAATGAGACAGCATTATCCCGTCACCACTGCTATTCAATATAGTACTAAAAGTTCTAGCCAGAGCCATTAGGCAGGGAAAAGAAATAAAAGGCATTCAAATTGGAAATGAAGAATTTAAACTGTCACTTTTTGCAGACATGATCCTTTATATAGAAAACCCTAAAGATTCCATCAGAAAGCTGTTAGAAATCATAAATGAATATAGTAAAGTTGCAGCATACAAAATCAATGTACAAAACCCACAGCATTTTTATTATATACAAGCAACAAAACTTCAGAAAAAAAAATGAGAAAAACGATACCGTTTGTGAACAAAACAAAATGAGATACTTAGGAATAAACTTAACAAAGAATATGAAGGACTTATACACAGAAAACTATGTAAGACACTATTAAAAGAAATTGAAGAAGATACAAAGAAATGGAAGGATATTCCATATTCATGGATTGGAAGAATCAACATAGTTAAAATGGCCATATTACCCAAAGCAATATACAGATTTAATGCAATTCTCATCATAATCCCACAGACATTCTTTAGAGAAATAGATTTAAAAAATTATCAGATTCATATGGAACCTCAAATGGCCCCAAATCTCCAAAGCAATCCTCTGAAAAAAAAAAAAGAATGGAGGCATCACACTCCCTGACTTCAGTCTATACTACAAAGTGTCAATAATCAAAATAGCTTGGTATTGGCAGAGAAGCAGACATGCAGACCAATGGAACAGAATCAAAAACCCAGAAATAAACCCACAAACATATAGACAGATAATCTTTGACAAAGGAGCAAAAAATATACAATGGGGAAAAGAAAGCCTCTTCAGTAAATGGTGCTGGGAAAATTGGAAAACCACGTGTAAAAGAATGAATCTGGACTGTGAACTGTCGCCATATACCAAAATTAACTCAAAGTGGATTAAGGACCTCCACATAAGATCCAAAAATATAAAGTGCATAGAAGAAGGCATCGGCTCTAAACTTATAGATGTTGGGCTCAGAGAGCACTTTATGAACTTGCCCCCAAAGGCAAGGGAAGTAAAACCAAAAGTAAATGAATGGGACTATATCAAACTAAAAAGCTTCTACACAGTAAAGGACACCATCAACAAAGTAAAAAGGAAACCAACCGAATGGGAGAAAATATTTGCAAACAATGCCTCTGATAAGGGGCTAATATCTAAAATACATAAAGAACTCATACAACTCAACAACAAAAACAAACAAACGATCTCATTTAAAAATGGGCAGAAGATCTAAATAGACACTTCTCCCCCAAAGACATACAAACAGCCAACAGATATATGAAAAAATGCTCAACATCACTAGCAATTAGGGAAATGCATATTAAAACCACAATAAGATACCACCTCACACCTGTTACAATGGCTATAATCAACAAGACAAGGAATAACAAGTGTTGGAGAGGCTGTGGACAAAAAGGAATCCTCATACACTGCTGGGGTGAATGTAAATTGGTACAACCACTGTGGAAGGCAGTGTGGAGATTCCTCAAAAAACTAGGAATGGAATTGCCACATGACTCAGCAATCCCTCTCCTGGGTATCTACCCCCAAAACCTGAAAACCTTAATCCACAAAGATACAGGTACCCCAATGTTCATTGCAGCACTGTTCACGGTGGCCAAGTCATGGAAACAACCAAAGTGTCCTCTGATAGATGATTGGATAAAGAAGTTGTGGTACATTAATGGAATACTACTCAGCAAGAAGAAGAGATGAAATACAGCCATTTGTGACAACATGGACAGATGGACCTTGAAAACATTAAGCAAAATAAGTCAGAATGAAAGAATTGAGAAACATATGACCTCACCTATAGGTGGAATATAAAACTGAAAGGAACAAAGAAACAAAGACTCATGGATACAGTCAATAGTTTAGTGGTTACCTGAGGGTAAAGGGGGAGGTGGGTGAGAGAGATGGGTGGAGGGGAGTAGGGAGGGGGAATCAAACATATGGTGATGGAAAGTGAGCTGATTCTGGGTGATGAGCACATAATGCGATGTATAGACAATGTAATGTAGAATTGTACATCTGGAAACAATGTAATTGATATCAATCAATGTCACCCCAATAAATTTAACAATTAAAAAATATATAATATATATGAAAATTCCCTCTAGAAAGACCTGAGCTAAGTTTGTGCCAAAATGATCCTACTTAAATAAAATGAAGATCTCTAGACAGAGGAGAGCTAATTGAACACATCTTTATGGTAGGACAGTAGGTCTGGCACTGGGTGGGAAAGGGTACAGACACACACAGATTATAACGACTTCACCTTTCATTTAGAGCAGTAGTGTCTAACCTTTTGGCTTCCCTGGGCCACACTGGAAGAAGAATTGTCTTGGGCCACACAGAAAATACACTAACACTTAATGATAGGTGATGAGCTAAAAAAAAAAAAAAAAGTTCCAAAAAATCTCATAATGTTTTAAGAATTTGTGTTGGGCCTCATTCAAAGCCGTCCTGTGCTGCAGGTTGGACATGCCTGATTTAGAGCTTAGTTCTGGACCTTTGTTTAAGCTTACTGAGCAGAATCACTAATTCAAGACCAAGGAGAAATTTGGACAGAAATTCGGATAGCACTCAATTTAATAACAGAATTCTCTGTGATACAAAAGATTGTATCATACTATGCAAGTACGAGCATTTTGAATACATAACATATTGGCATTTTTCAGCTCATGGGATGGACAGAATCAGCGCCACTGTGTTGGGTGGAAGGAGACCAGCAACCAGCTCTCTGTGCCAACAGGGGAGTCCGTAGGAAAGGGACACCACCTCCCCACTAGGGCGGGGAAATAGCATGCTCCTCCAAGCCAGTCTCACTAAATCCACAGGGAAAGCGGAAAGCTCGGGAGATGGGACTGGAAGTAATAATTAGTAAGGGAGAAAGACCTTGAAGAAGCTATGTCAACTCCAGTTTTAAAATGAAGACTACTAGACATTTTAACTAGATACACTTTGCCTGGCAGATGCCCCAGGGGAAGCACATTGAAGGCACTAAGAAAATGTTGGCAGATCTACAGAGCCAGTGTAACACATGTCAGTATTATCTCTGACCCTTTCAGAAGCACACCAGCGTCCTCCAAATTAATTGCAGGAAGCACATTCCCTACCTTAAGCCACAGAGAAGATTTATATGCAACTAGTACATGCTCAAGTTGGCCAGCTGTGGGTCAATTTGGAGTCCTACATGACAATCCCAAGGGGGTAGGTTTGGAATTAAACTAGGTTACTACTTTATAAAGGTAAAAGCAAATGCAAATTGTTTCTTTAGAATTTGTTTGGAAGGCCAAGCCAAGCATCTATTCACCTAGTGTGACCTGCAATGGCAAAATTATTTGCCTGGGTGGAAGAAGACACCTCTAATTCTCAGAGTAATGATGTACTTTCCCCTGTATTCAGCCTCATGACCTTCCCCAAAGTTATGTACCTCCCTCTGCAGCAGCTGGCCAAGATCTTAGTTTGCATAGAGGCTTGGAGGATCTTATTATATTCACTACTTGTTAACATAAAATATGAACGTGCATGGGTAACATCTGTCTTTTATTGATTCAATCAACACATTGGGAATTTAGCAGCAAGTTAATGACAAGCAGTTACAAAATCTCCGATTTTTCTACATTTAAAATAAGCTGTCTTAAATAATCCAAGAACACATGTGAATGGCTGAAGCACTTCTGCTGTTAGGCCTATGGTAAATTTATTAGCAATTTCCTAACAAAGTCTTCTAGTGCAAACCGCACATATTATTAGGAACCTCCACTACCATATTTGGCTCTCATTTTCCCCTATAAATAACTCTACCCAAATCTAAGAATGTGAAATAAAACTGAGCAAGTAAGCCCACAGCCTTGCTCTGAGGGCACTTGTTCCTCTAAACAACCTTAGAAAACATCTCGAGTTGTCTTTGGCTCAGCCTGCCGTTGGTGGCTCTTTTTTAACACCACGCTGTGTGGAGATAACTAGCTTCAATCGGAAGCTGGTGCAAACCCACCTGTCCTTTCCTCCTCCTATTCTCTCCTTTTAGCACTAGAAAGAGCAGCTCTGTTCTTATACTAGTCGACACTGGAAGGAACCTTAGAGCTTCTTTTTGGTTCTAGGGGGGCCAATGGATTTAGCAGTATATTTAGTTGCTGTCCCTTGCTTTGAAGTCACACGGGGCTTCTCTATTTCTCCCTTGATTCCAGCTGGAAGGAGTTTGCTAGATGTGGAGTCTGAACAGCTCATGTCCAAGTTGTCCATATTTTCCTTCTTACTGGTCACAGGAAATTTCTTTTTACAAGCAGTAGGCTGGAAATAAAAGGCCTGGATTAATTTTCAAATACAAAGCAATATATATCAATTCAAAGAAACAGGACTACAAAAATTGTCCAGGATTTGCTAGTTGAGCACTCTCTATATATGAGATATAAACTAAGTTTAAAGTTGTTATTAAATGCCAAAGTAAACCTTTATCACCTTCAAGAAAACAGAATTGTTTAGTGTTTGGTACAGAGCAAACTCTAAGCACAATTTCAGATCCTCTGTCATACAAAATAAAAGTAACTATCTGATAACATTTGCACAGGAAAGTCCACTTGGACATAACTGTATTCATTTCATCTTCACAGATTTCTTCCTAGACACTTTTTGACATTCATATGAATACCATGACAAGCACATCATGCCTATTCTTTCTAACCCAGGTACAGAGTTGCTTCATAGGGCCCACTCCTCCCATTCTCTGCACTGGTTCCAGGGATTGGCTTCTAATCCCAGGCACACCACCCGGGCATGTCTATAGACCTCTTGGAGTCTCAATGCCTCACTGTTAAATGGGGGAAAGGGTCTTTTCACAGTTACTACATGGGTTTACTATAAGAATGAACTAAGGTGGTAGCCATGAAAGTACTTCACAAGCTTTAAATCACAAAAACAAGTAGCACAAATACTAACAACTATATTTTCTCAGGTCACCTCACCTCACAATAGAGGAAACAGTCTCTAATACTGTCATGAGGGAAGTAGAGTCTATTTTGACCTTAGACCTCTCTTAGATCATCTCTAAGTAAATGAAGCAGAGCATAGAGTTCTAAAAGAGCAGACACTGTCTCAGGACCTACACAAGCAGAATGGGGGACGAGACATGGGGGTACAGATGTAGCAAGTTCTCATTTATACAGAACAATCTGGGAAAGGGCTCATAAATTTAATACTCTGGTTGTTAAACTGAAAGTTAGAGTACATATGAGTTAATAATCAGGTTAACAATTTTCAAAGAATGTGAAAAGATTACATGTAACACATAATAAACCTGGTATTTCTCTGATCATTCAGGATCTTGTGATAAAAGTGACCATGTTTTATACACAGTAGTAGCACTTAATAAATAATATATATTTGTCCAATGAGTAAATGACCTTCCAGGAGGGGTGAGAAAAGCTTCAGGTTATTTAATGATATTTAGTACCTATATTTCAAGAAGGAGGATATTTACCTGGTATTAACTTATTGAAGGCAGCCCTTAAATATGGACCTCTTCAGAACATCACTCATGTATGACTTTATATTATAATAGTGTATGCTAATTATCAAGCTGATAATTTTGTACAATGAAAAACTGTATAAATTTGGAAATGTAAACATGTCCTTTTCTCTACAGATGTTTTTGCTCAAGAAAATTTCTGGGTTGCTTCTCTGTGCAGTCTTTTAAGAAACAGAAAAACTTAAAAGTGCATTACCATTCACTAAATTACATAGACTGTATCCTCTCACTAAAAACTCCTTCTGTTCAGCAATAGGGTGAAAGGACAACACCCAGATGTTCTGGTATATGGCTGAAGGTAAGTTGCTTTGCTTAGTACAGTCTTGGTTCCAAAGACATAAAACCTATCTTGGAAATTTCCATTTATAAACATCTAATTCACCTGTCATACAAATTCGTTTTGAAGGGAATCTAAGTATAACCCTCTCTCTTTTGACATTTCTGCCTCTTGAGTTATCATCCAAATCACTGAAGAAATGTTTTTCAACATGCCTGTTACAACTAATATTAATATTATATAGAATAGGAATAGAGACTCAGTCATTTTTTTTAATGCATTCATATTCCTGTCTGGTTTAATGTTTCCATTTTTCTTCACTCTTCCATTCATTAATTAATGTACCTGAGTCACTAAACATATGCTCTTATCAGCAACATATGATATGAGTACCTGTTTTGTTATTTTGTTTTCAATCTGGTATTATACATGTTAAAACTAGTCTAATCAACCACATTTTAATTGAGCTCCAAAATCAGCCTAAAACTGGCTGCACTGAAACAAATCAAAACATTTGTTCCTTTACTCCTTGGTAACGTCAATGCAAATCTACTTATCTTTACACAAATGGTTATTGCAAATGCTTACAGGCTCTGTGAATATGTGTGCATCTTGTAAAATAATATATGTCTGTGTACTTTACGATTTCTCTTTGCTAATTTGCAGTTTCATTAAGTTTAGGACATCAGAATCATAAGAGCTTTCCGAAAGACCGAATCTCCCCTCTTAAATGGCCTCTCATAGAAACTGTTCTCTGACACTAACAAAACATGGACACAGGCTGGCCCTCATGGGGACCTTCAAGCAGAGCTCTTCACTAAGAGCCAAATCTTTCATTTCCTTGGAACATAAATAGCCAAGGAAATTTCTAGCTTCCAGGCTTTTCTCTAGGAACATGAACAAAACTTCATTTTTCAGGGATACAGATTTTAAGGTTATAGATAATCTAAATTTTAGGTTTTTCTTTTTCTTTTCTCATAGTAGATGGAATTCCTCAGAGATCTATGCTATCACTGATGCAATCTGAAATTTTTATGAGTAATAGACAGAGAAATGAAAAGTGAAATTGCCAAGGCTATAGGAGATCTTCTAGGTCATGAAAGGCAAATAGAAGGCGATACGCTCCCATGAGACTGTACAAAGGGAGAAACAGATGAGAGAAGAATTTTAATATTAAGTTCTAGGAGAAAAGAATCTAAATAATCATTATGAGACTACTGGCCATCATAATCAATCCAAGAGAGAAGGTCTAAAAACCATTGTAGACTATTCTCTGAAGATACTGGCATACTATTGCACAGTGACCAAGAAAACCTGGCTATCATCAGCAAACATCTTAGAAATCAAAGAAAAAATTCTTCCATCCTCATATTAATATTACTATAAAATAATAATTCATATCTGAAACACTGCAACCAGCTTGAACAGATATAAAGGGACAAAGAAAGGTTTACAAACAGGCAACTGATATGGTTGATGGGTGGAGGTATGTTTATAAGGGAGTTCTTCAGTCTGAAAATATAAAGAATTAGAGGATATATACAATCACAATCTACAAAATGAAAAAGAGGGAAGATTTCAGCACTGGAGATGGCATCTCTGGGTGCTGCAACCAGGATGGTTACACCAGGGGCTGCCCAAGCAGCATTCTGATTGTTCCTCACTTTGACAGTCTTGCCATTTGGGACTGCTGAAGAACAGTCAGTCCTACTGGAGGCAGAATGATGGAAAAGATGACCTTACAAGGTTCCCTTCAGTTCCTTCTTTTAGTAATTCAGCACCTTGGCCTGATTTCTCCAGCTCCTACTGCTAATCTTGATTAGGGGGCTCCATGTGTGCAAGGGGAGATATGTAACTAAAGCACTGGGCTAAATATACATATTCCATTATTCACTCGTATTACTTTAACCTGATGAACTCATCTGGTCATAATAGATGCAAAACTTGTAAGCTCTAGGCATAACCCTGAAAGCTAATACCACTGCATGATTACTAGAAACTGTTACCATTTCTCTGAATTTTGAGTAAAATATACGCTATTTAAGTAAAGTGGTTTATCACCATAGCAACCATTTCTAGAGTCACACATTCAAATTATAGGTCTGCACAAGGTCCAAGTGACAGAACATTCTGATACAAGTTTTCAGCTATAGTTTTGCTTGCAATGATCACCACTTTCTCTCACATTCCTGTGGTTTTCAGAAGGAAGAAGGGAAAAAAGCAAAAGGAAGAAGAGAAATTGACTTCCTAATAGGTACAAGTAGATTTCTTTTATAAGGCTTCCCACATAAAGAGCTGGGCCTTATATGGGGTTAATGAAAATAAAATCTAACTTGCAAATTAGAGAAAGATGTAAACATCTCTCTCTTTTTAAAGTATAATTTACATACAATAGAATGTACAAATTTCAGGTGTATAGTTTGATGAGTTTTGACAATGCATAGACATGTATAACCAACACCCCAAATGAGAAGTAGCACCATTTTCCAGAAAGTTCCCTTCTGCCACATCCTAGTCAACCCATCCCATTCTGGGGCTACAAGTGTTCTGATATTTTTCAACATAAATTGCTTTTGTTTTTTCTAAAACTTCAAATAAATGAAATAACATATGGTATGTACTCTTTTGTGTCTGACTTCTTTTGCTTAATGTGTTTTTTTTTAAGATTTATTTGTTTGTTTATTTATTTGTTTATTTATTTATTTATTATTTTTGACAGAGAGAGAGAGAGAGAGACAAAGAGAAGGGGGGAGGGCCCAGAGCAGTCTCCATAGTTGTACGTCATTAGTTTTCAATATAGTTTTACTCCACAGGTGGGCATGGGCTGCACAGGACAGGAACTGGGCCGGGGGCGCCTCTCGCATGGGAGGCGAGCTGGGGGCCTCCTACTTGGGAGGCATGCCTGGGGCCAAAGCCAAATGGGGGACCCCCCCACATGGAAAGTCCCCCCTGACAAGAACCCGAACTGGGGACACACCCCAATTTAGCATATGGGTCTGCAGAGGCTGGGGCTGGAATATGATCCCCAGCCCCTGGGGCTACAAAATGAGTGCTCAACCCATTGAGCCATCCTGGCAACCCCCTAACATGTTTTTGAGTGAAATTTCTATTAAGATAATTATAGATTCTAGTGGTATTATAGCATATGTTTTTGAGATTCATCCATGTATTAGTTATTGCCAAGTAGTGTTCTACTGTATGGACATACCACAATTTGTTTATCTATTCATCTATTAATGAATATTTGGGCTATTTCAAGTTTGGGGCTAGTTATATATAAAGCTGCTATAAACATATTCTACAAATCCTTTTTCAAATTTACATTTGAGATTGCTGAGTAAATGGTAAGTAAATTCTTAACTTTATAAATAATTTCCCAACTGTATTCCAAAGGAAATGTACTATTTTGCATTCCTACCAGCAATGTAGGAAAATTCCAGTTGCTCCAATATTTGCTAAAATTTGAATTTGCCAATCTTTTTAAATTTAGCCATTCTATAAAGAGTATAGTGATATATCTTTGTGGCTTTCTCTGATATCATCTGCATTTTCATGATGACTAATGACGTATATTTTTTCATATGCTTATTGACTGTTATATATCTTACTATCTGAAATGTCTGTTCAAGTCTTATGCCTATTTTTAAAATTGAGTTGCCTTACTCTTATTGAGTTTTAGGAATCATCTCTACATTCTGCAAACAAGTTCTTTATTCGGTATATTTATTACAAATATCTTCTCCCTGTCTGTGGCTTGCCTATTTCCTTTCTTAAGTTTTAGATGAACAATATGTTTACTTTTTATAAAGTCCATTTTATCCATTTTTTTAAAGTGCTTTCTGTATTCTAAGAAATCCTGTGTCTTCTCTTAGGAACTTTATAATTTAGCTTTTAGATTTAGGCCTATTACCAATTTCAAACTAATTTTTGTATCTAGTATAAGCTAGGAGATCAAAGCTCATTTTTTCCCCATGTAAATATCCTATTATTCCAGCATCATGTATTGAAAACAACTATCCTTTCCTCAATGCATGGATTTAAAATCTCTGTCAAAAAAAATCAACTGACTGCATAAGTATGGGTCAATTTCTAGACTCTTGATTTTTTTTTATTATTTATTTCTCTATTCTTATACCAATACCATACAGTATTGACTGAAATCAGGTTCTTTAAATTCTCTAACTTTATTCTTTTCAGGTTAGTGTAGCTGTTTTAGGTCTCATGTATTTCTAAACAAATTTTAGGATCACCTTTTTAATTTCTAACAAAAATGCAAAAGCCCTATATTTTAACTGGGATTGCTTCAGTTATAAGTCAATTTGGGAGAACTGACATCTTAACAGTATCAGATCGTCCAATCAATTAACATGATATATCTTTCCATATACTTCAGTTTTCTTTAATTTCACTCAGCAGTATGTTCCAGGTTTTGGTATAGATATTTCAGACATATTTTGTTAAATTTGTCACTATTTTATGTTTTGCAATAGTATTTTAAAGATTTATTTTTATTGTTTTTGACAGAGAGAGATACAGAGACAGAGACAGAGAGAAGGGGGAGGGCCCAGAACAATCTCCATAGTAGCACATCATTGGTTTTTCCACATAGTTTCATTCCACAGGTGGGTGCAGGGCTGCACGGCTGCACAGGCCAAGAACTCAGCCAGGGTCTCACCCCTGTGAGAACCGAACTGGGGGTACTCCCCAGTTCAGTATATGGGTCCGCATGGACCGGGGCAGGGATTCGATCCTCGGCCCCCAGGGCTGCAAAGTGAGCGCTTTACCCACTGAGCCATCCTGGCTCCCCCTGCAATAGTATTTTAAATGGCATTTAAAAATTTTTTTTTCCAAGTGGCCATTGCTAGTATGTAACAATACAATTGATTTTTGTATATAGATCTTGTATCCTGCAACGTATTTAGTTCACTTTCTGTAGATTATTTGGGATTGTCTATGTACACAATCATGTCATCTGAAAACAGAGACAGTTTTAATCTTCCTTTCCCACCTATATAATTTTATTACTTTTACTTGTCTTGTTGCATTGGCTAAAACCTCTAGCACAATGTTAAAGAGAAGTAGAAGGGACATTTTTGCCTTTCTCTTCTCTTCAGTGGAAAAGTGTTCAATATACAAACATTAAGAATGATGCTGAGGATTTTGGAACTGCTCAGTGGTTGAGTGCTTGCCTTGCAACCGTGAGGTCCAGAGATCAAATCTCTGCCATGGTCTGTGCAAACTCATATACTCACATGCTGAACTGTGGTGCAACTGGTAACCGCTGAGATGGCTTGGCAGGAAGGTTCTCGCCTCCCATGTGGGAGGCCCCTGGCTCAGTTCCCACCCCATGTGGCCCCACATCTACCCATGTGGAATGAAACATGTCACAACTAATGATGTACAACTATAGAGACTGCTTTGGACCCTCTCCCTTTCTCTTTCTCTCTCTCTCTTGCCTTTTCTCAAACAATAAATCTTTTTCTTTTTTTAAAGAATGATAGTAGCTTTAGAGGATTTTTGGAGGGGTGGTTAAAAAATCCCTTAATGTATAAAAGAAGTTTCCTTCTGGTTCTACTCTGTTGAGGGTTGTCCTTATGTTCAATTGTTGAATTTTATCAAATGAGATAATTATATGATTATTCTTCTTTACCTATTAATATAGTGAATTATGCTGGTTGATTCTTGGATATTCATCAACACATACATTCCTGGAAAGTGCTATTTTGATTTGTTTCAGTACAGCCAGTTTTAGGTTGATTTTGCACCTCAATTAAAATACGGTTGATTAGAGTAGTTTTAACATGTATTAAATACCAGATTGAAAACAAAATAATAAAACAGGTACTCATATCATATGTTGCTGATAAAAGCATAGGTTTAATGACTCAACTATACTTGGTCATGATGCATTATCTTTATTACATATTTCTGGATTCAGTTTGCTAATATTGAGTTTGAGATTTTTGAGTCTATATTTATGAGAGATATTGGCCAATAATTTCATTTCTTTATAATACCCCTGTCATATTTTGGTATTAATGCTATGCTTGCCTTATAAATGCATTGAGAAATATTCTCTAGAGTTTGCATAACAAGCTTTCTTTAAAAAAAAAAAATATTTGGAAGAACTAACCAGTGAAATCATTTGGGACTGGAGTTTTCTTTATTGGGAAGTTCTTAATTACAGATCAAATCTTAAAAATAAATACGGAACTAGACAGATTTTCTATTATTGTGTATCTTTTTAAGGATATGACCATCTCATATAAATTTTCTAATTTCTTGACATTAAGTCATTCACAATATCCTCTTTTAAAAATCATTTCCTCCTATTTTTGTTGGGAGGGAACTTGATTTGCTATTCTTTTTTTTAACTTATTGAAATAAAAGCATATAGCTCATCATTATTGCGATGGTATTAGAGTGCACATTATTTTATATTTATTCACATATTTACTTTTGCCAGTGCCCTTCATACCTTTCTGCAGTTCAGTAGTTCCATTGGGAATCACTTTCTTTTACTTTGAAATTTTTCTTTTAGTTATCTCTTATGGTAAATGTTATAAAATTCACTTATCTTCTACATACCTGAAAACATTTAAATTTTATCTTTATTTTTGAACAAAATTAGCAGTAGATAAATAAATTCAAGTTGGCAGGTTTTTTGTTTATAGTTTTCCATTTAGCACTTTAATAATGCCATTTCACTGGCTTCTGGCTTCCATTATTTCTGTTGATACGTCACATTACTTCTTTGATGGCAATGAGTCTTTCCCTTCTCCCCACCGTGGCCCTGCTTTCACAATTTTGCTCTCTGGTCTAAAGAATTAGATAACAGTATTCAAAGCTACAATAGAAACCGGAAAGTAATGACAGAATCCCTGAAAGGAGATAGCGAGAGAAGGGCCATTGTAAATTCTGCCCAGCTAAAGATAAATGAACTGATCTAAGATTTGAACTGCTGGCTAGGAGACAATTTGCAGTTTGTGTCCAACCTATTAGCTGCATGCTAAAACAGAAACATCAACAATCTTTGGAGGAACACAGTTGAATCCAGAGTCAGCACAACATAACATTTCTAATGTTCAGGATATACTCCAAAGTTACTTAACAGAAATAACAACTAATGGGAAAGCTGGGATGGCTCAGAGGGTTAAGCGCTCACTTTGAAGCCCCGGGGACCGAGGATCGAATCCCGGCCCCGGCCCATGCGAACCCATATGCTGAACTGGGGTGTGCCCCCAGTTTAGTTCTTGCCGAGACCTATGTGGGAGGCTCCCGGCCCGGTTCCTGCCCTGCGCAGCCCTGTGCCCACCTGTGGAGTGAAACTACGGTATATGGAAAACTAATGTCAACAATGGAGACTGCTCTGGGCCCTCCCCCTTCTCTCTGTCTCTCTCTGTCTCTGTTTCTCTCTGTCAAAAATCAATAAAATAAATCTTTAAAAAAAAGAAAAAGAAAAAGAAATAACAACTAATAAAGACAGATCCTGAGATGTCCCAGATGTTGGAATTAGCAAACAAGGATATTTAAAGCAGTTATCATAACTATTACGTGTGATGTTAAGAAACATTATGTTTTAATAAAGAAGGTCTCGAGGAGGATCCAAGATGGCGGAATGAGAGGAGAACGCCGATAACTGCCTGGGAAGGGCCTTGTGAACAGAGGGGAATCCACAGGGGAAACCCTGAGAAGAAACCTCACTAAGAGAACCACACAACGCGGAACAACACACAAAGGTTAGAGAAAAAAGGGGAGAGCGGGAGAGGAAAAGGGAAGCAGCGGTTCGGGGACAGAGACTCAGAGCGCGGCCCGGGGCTGGCAAAAACAAAGGGGGATTGGGGGACTACGGTCAAAGTGGAGCTGGATCGAGGGCGGCTGGAAGCCGAGACCTAGGGAGCGTGGAATCCCCACAAGACTGTGGACAATTTAACATCCGAACTCAAGGGACAGCATACAGTGCCCTAATCAGATCACAGAGCCTAAAGTGGAACAGGGACTGTGGAGCAGGGCGGCTGCACTTCCTGGCGGATGGGGTAAGAGCAGGGCACCAGCCCACAACAGCTCCGCACCCCTGATTTACGGAGGAGATGGACTGTGAGGGAGCACCTTCTGAGGACAGGGCTCTTGGAGTGAGGGCTGGGGCTTGAGTGGGCACAGCTGCATTGGACGTGCTTGGAGTGAATCCGGCGGTCTCAACAGAGCCGGGAGCGTAGAGTGGCTGCCGCCCGAGCTACGGCCTGTGCACGCAGGGCTTTCGGCGCCCCACCCACCGGGCCTCCGCAGCGCCGCTGCCAGCGTGCAACTGGGCTTTCAGTGCCCCGCCCACCGGGCCGCCGTGACACCGCTGCTTGCTTGCCAGAGCACAATTGGGCTTTTGGTGCCCCGCTCACCAGGTCGCTGCAGCACCTCTGCCTGCGCAGAAGTGAGCAGCTGGGCTTTCGGCGCCCTGCCCACTGGGCCACTGCGCATCACTGCGTGCCTGCACCGGGGCTTTTGGTGCCCCGTACACCGGGCTGCCCCAAAGCGCCGCTGCCTGCTCGCTGGCGCACTACAGGGCTTTTGGCACCCTGCACACCAGGCCACCGCAGCACCGCTGCCTGTGCGCGGGACCGGCATTCAGCGCCCTGCCCACCGGGCTGCTGCAGCGCTGCTGCCTGCTTGCGAGCGCGCAGCTGGGTTTTTGACGTCCCGCCCACCAGGCCTCTGGGGCGTTACCTGACCGCGCGAGAGCAACTAGACTGCCTACCGGGTCTCTGCGGTGTCACTGCCTGTGCGCGAAACTGCTCGGCTGACCGGGGCCTCTGCCAAGCCCCAGCCCATCCAAGTGCTGCCCTGTGGGCGTGCCTTACAGATACGATTGAAGGAGGGGCAGCCAGGAGGAGGAAAGACCAGAGCTCCTGCGCCCCGCGCCCCTGCTGAAAGCGGAATCTGCTATTGTGTCTCAGGCCCACCCTAGCTCCTACTCACATGCCCCCACCCCTGGCCACACCTTAACTACCCTGCTATCTCACAGCTAATACAGCAACCTGAAGTACCCCAGGACACAGAAGCTGTCTGCTTCCCCCAACCCTCTCCCAAAATCTCCTTCTCCCACAACTGAGTCCAAAAGAAAAAATAAAGAGAAGCCCATCTGATAGGCAAACCCCCAGAGGGAAAAGAGACTCATGTGTAAAGCAAAAAGAACCACATCAAACAAAATGCACACCTCAGAATCCAAAGCCCCTCCAGAAGATCAGGGACAGTCTTTAGTAAAGGACCTTGCACACTTGGAATCAAATCTAAGTGAAACAGAATTCAGGGCTGCATTAATCAAGACACTCAGAGAGCTCACTCAATGCTGGCAAAGTACCCAGACACAGTTAAATGACCTCAACAAGAAATTTTCTGAGCAAAAT
>PVKE010022981.1:0-25052 GCA_004027555.1 Craseonycteris thonglongyai
TCTGCAAAACTGTCCTTCAGTCATGAAGACATTAAGACTTTTCCAGAGAAATAAAAGCTAAAGGGTTTCATCACACCAGACCTCCCCTACAAGAAATGCTACAGGGAACTCTCCAAGTTGATGCAACAGAATGATAAACAGCACCAAAAAACTATATGAAAATGTAAAACTCCCTGAAAGGTAAATGTATAGACAAATATAGAATCCTTAGTATTATAGGCATCTAAATGAGGTTTAAATATGGAACTATTACAACTGATAAGTGATTTCAGTAAAGTTAATGGGTACAAAACAACATAAAAATCAGTTGTGTTTCAATACACTGATAATGACATCTGAAGAGGAAATTTTTAAAAATCCCATTTACTATAGCATCAAGAAGGATAAAACACTTAACAATAAACTTAACTGAGAAGAAAGACTTGTATACTGAATGCTATGAAACCCTGCTAAAAGAAGTCAAAGAAGAAACAAATAAATGGAAAGACACCTGTGCTTGTGAATTGGAAGACAATATTGTTAAAATGTCCATACTACACAAAGAAATCTACAGATTCAATGCAATCCCTATCAAAACTCCAATGGCACTTTTTGCAGAAATAGAAAAAAAATCTTAAAATTTGTATAAAACCACAAAAGATCCCAAATAGCCAAAGCAATCTTGGGACCAAAGAACAAAGTAGAGGCCTCACACTTTCTGATTTCAAAACCTACTACAGAGAACAATAGTCAGTTGGTGTTTTGCTTATTTCTTCACACAGTCTTCTCTCTGTGTATGTCTATCTCTGTGTCCCAATTTCCCATTTTTTTTAAGGATACAATTACATTGGATTAGGGTCACCCTAATGACCTCTTTTTAGCTTGTTTACTCTAAAGACCCTATTTCCAAATAAGGTCATATGCTGAATTTCTAGGTTTAGGACTGCAACAAATCTTTTGGGGGGAACACAATTCAACCCACGACAATACTTTGAAATATATATATTTTTAATTAATTTATTTATTTTATTGTTTTTGACAGAGTGAGAGAGAGAGAAAGAGAGAGAGAGAGAGAGAGAGATACAGAGACAGAGAGAGAACTGAACTGGGGGTACTCCCCAGTCCAGCACCTGGATCAGCACATGGATCCGCACGGGCCGGGGCTGGGACCCAATCCCCAGTCCATGGCGCTACAAAGTGAGCGCCCAACCCACTGAACCATGCCGGCTTCCCCAATACTTTGAAAAACATGAAAATAAACACAACTAGCCAAAAGCTGTAGGATGAGCAAAAGCAGTACTCAGAAGGAAATTCATAGCTGTAGATGACAGTATTTAAAAAAGAAGGCAGGGGAAGCTGGGATGGCTCAGCAGGTTAAGTACTCACTTTGCAGCCTCAGAGCTCGCTTTGCATCTCCAGCCCTGGAGCTGGTGTGCTCCCAGCTCGGTTCCTGCCCAGGCATATGCAGGAGGCTTCTGGCTGAGTTCCTGCCCTGCACAGCCCTGCGCTCACCTGTGGAGTGAAACTATATGGAAAACTGATGCTGTCATCTAGAGACTGCTCTGGGCCCTCCCTGTTCTCTCTGTTTCTCTGTCAAAAAACAATAAAAATAAAGAAGGCATTTCAAATCAATAACTTTATATCTTAAGGAACTATAAAAAGAAGATAAAGTGAAAAACAACAGAAGGAAAGAAATAATAAAGATTATAGCAGAGGTGAAATAGGAAATTGGAAAGAAAAAAATAGAATTGACAACCAAAAGTTGGTAGTACCGGTACTTTGAAAATGTTTTAAAATTCTCAAAACTTTATATTGACTAAGAAGATGTAAATCAGAAACGAAAATGGGGACATTATTACTGACCTTACAGAAATTAAAAGAATTAAAGAGAATATTATGAATAATAATATGCCAACAAATTAAGTAATTTATCTGAAATGGAAAAATTTCTTGAAACACACACATTAGCAAAACTTACTCTAGAAGTAAGAATAGGAAATCTAAACAGACCTACAATAAGTAAAGGAATTGAATTATTAATTTAAAATTTCCAATAAAAAGTCCAGAACCAGATGGCATCACTGGTGAATATTACCAAACATTTAAGGACAAGTTAACAACAGTTCTCCAATTTATTCAAAAAATAGGAAATATTTCCTAATACAGTTTATGAGATCAGCATTACACAAATACTGAAGCCAAGAAAACTATTGAACCAATATCCCTTGTGATGCAAAAATCCTCAACAACATACTAGCAGAACAAATTCAAAAGCACATTATAAGGATTAAATACCATGAACAAATGGAATTTATTCCAGAAATACAATGGTGGTTTGACTTAAGAGACTTAATCCATGTAGTACACTGTATTAATATAACAGAAAAAAAGACCTATATGATTATCCCAATAGATAGAGAAAAAGCATTTGACAAAGTCCAATCTACTTTCATGATAAAACACTCAGCAAAACAGGCATGGAAGGGAGCTCCCTTAACATGATAAGAAAGCATTTATGAAAAAATCCACAGGCAACAACATATTCAATGATGAAAGACTGAAAGCTTTTCCCCTGAAGTCAAGAACAAGACATGGATGCTTAATTTCATCACTGCTATTCATCGCTGTACTGGAAGTCCAAGAGAGAGAGAGAAAGTGCAATTATGCAAGAATAAAGGACATCCAGAGAGAGAGAGAGAGAGAGAGAGAGAGAGAGAGAGCGAGAGAGAGAGAGAGAGAAAGTGCAATTATGCAAGAATAAAGGACATCCAGATTAGAAGGGAAGGAATAAACCTATTCCTATGAGCAAATGACACGATTCTATATAGAGAAAAACCTCAAAGAATCCACCAGAAAATTATTGCATGAATTCAGCAGAGTTACAGGTTACAGATCAATATACAAAATCAATTGTGATTCTAAACATCGGGAATGAATAATCCAAAAAGGAAATTACAAAAATAATTCATTTACTACATCATCCAAAAGAATAAAATATCTACTAAAAAAATTAATGAAAATGAGACTTATACACTAAAAGCTACAAAGCAATGCTGAAAGAAATTAAAGAACTAATTAAATGGAAAAGCATTGCTTGTTCATAGATTAGAAGACAATATTGTTAAGATGACATTACTCTTCATAGTGATCTACAGATTCAATGCAATCTTTATAAAAATTTCAATGGCTTTTCTTGCATAAATCAATAAACTGATTCTCAAGTTCATACGGAATTGCAAGGAGCCCCAAATAATCAAATCAATATTGAAAAAAAGGGGGGGATGGCTGGAGGACCTATTTGTTCTAATTTCAATAAAAAAAATAGGCTGCGAGACCCATGTGTTCTAATTTCAAAAGTTAAAAGCTACATTAATTAAGAAAGCGAAGTAAAGGTATAAGGATAAACATATAGACCAGTGGGAATATCTATCTATAAATAGCTATAGCCACTTGATTTTCTTCAAGGGTATGTACCAAGACCATTTAATGGGGAAAGAATGGTCCCTTCAGTAGATGGCATTTGTACATCTTGATAAGCATATGCAAAAGAATGATTTTGGATACATATTTCACTCCATATACAAAAAATACCTAAAAATTGATCAGCAAATTAAAGAGTTAAAATATAAAACATTTACATGAAAATATAGAGGTAAACCTTTCATTAGATTTGGCAATGGTCTTAGTTTGACACTAAAAGCATGAGCAATGAAAAGACAAATATACATTGGACTTCAAAATTAAAAACTTTTGTTCATCAAATGACATTATCAAGAAAGTAAAGCCAAATTACAGAATGTGAGAATATTTGCAAATCATATATCTGATAAGAGATTCATATCTAATATATAAAGAACTCTTACAACTCAACAACAAAAAATATAAACAAAACAACCCAGTTAAAAAATCAGCTAAATATCCAGCGTTTCACAGGATAGCTGCCCACAATAAAGAATTATCTGGCCCAAAATGTCAATAGTGCTTGCTGTTGTTGAGAAACGCTGACTTAATAAGCCAAAAATTTACATCATTTACATATACACAATTTATGACACTGAAGTTAGTACTTTCTAACATCAGATATATGAAGTTCCTGCTACATCTTATCAATTCATTGTTTAACAACTTCAAGGATGCCACAAGGTAAAGCTGAAATTAAAATTAGACCATAATAACAACAGCTCTTGATTCAGAAAGAGGCCTCTTAAATTATACATACTTAGGTTCAATTAATACTCCATTGAAATACTCAGTGTGACTTCAGGCAAGTTACTTAACCTCTATGCCAGTTTCTTCATTTGTAAAACACAGATAAGAATATCTATGTCACTTTTCATCATGATAAAAGGGACAATACATCAAGAAAACATGACATTCATCAATATATATGCCCCTGATCAGGAAGTACCAAAATTTACAAAGCAATTACTAACAGTTCTAATAGGAGAATTTGACAAACACACAATTATAGTAGGGGACTTAAACACCCCCTTGACAACATTGGACAGATCATCCAAACAGAAAATAAATAAGGAAGTTGTAGCCTTAAATGATACATTACAGGAATTGGACATAACTGACATTTATAGGATACTCCATCCTGCAACATAGGACTATACATTTTATTCTAGTGCACATGAAACATTTTTAAGGATAGACCATATCCTGGGACATAAATATAGCCTCAGCTAATTCAAGAATATTCAAATCATAGCAAGTATATTCTCAGACCACAAAGCTTTGAAACTAGAGATCAACTGTAAAACAAAAACAGAAAAAAACACATATACATGGAGATTGAACAGCATGCTATTAAAAAATTATTGGATCAATAAAGAAATAAAACAAGAGATTAGAAAGTTTGTAGAAACAAATGACAATGAAAACAAGACATATCAAAATTTCTGGGACACAGAGAAAGCAGTAATACAAAGGATATTTATATTGTTACAGGCCCATCTCAAGAAACAAGAAAAACTACAAGTAAGCATCCTACCATCCCATCTTAGAGAACTAGAAAAAGATGAACAAAGGAATCCCAAAGCCAGCAGAAGGAAAGAACTAACAAAAATTAAAGCAGACCTTAATGAAATTCAGAACAGAAAAACAATAGATAAAATTAATGCTACAAAGAGCTGGTTCTTTGGAAAAAAAAAAAATTTGATGAAATTGACAAACCACTGGCTAGGCTTACCAAAGGACAAAGAGAAAAATCTCTTATTTCCAGAATTTGGAATGATAGGAGAGAGATCACAAACTCACACTACAGGAATACAAACAATCATAAGAAATTATTTTTTTTTTAAGATTTATTTTTATTGTCTTTTTGACAGAGAGACAGACAAAGACAGAGAGAAGGGGGAGGGCCCAGAGCAGTCTCCATAGTTGACAGCATTAGTTTTCCATATAGTTTCACTCCACAGGTGGGTGTGGGGCTGCACAGGGCAGGAACTGGGCCGGGAGTTTCCTGCATAAGCCCTGGCAGGAAGTGAACTGGGGCACACCCAAATTCAGCATGTGGGTCTTCATGGGCCAGGCCCAGGATTTGATCCTTGGGCTCCGGGGCTACAAAGCGAGCACGTAAACTGCTGAGCAATCCCAGCTTCCTCAGGAAATTATTATGAAAGACTCTATGCCACCAAATTTGACAATCTAGAGGAAATGGACAATTTTCTAAAAATATATAGTTTACTTAGACTGAACCAAAAAGAACTGGATAAGCTAAATAGACCAATCAACAGTACAGGACTTGAAACAACTATCCAAAACCTGCCCAAAGGCAAAAGTCCTGGACCAGACGGTTAAGAACTAATGCCCATCCTCCTCAGACTACTACAAAAATTCAAGAGGAAACAATACTCCCCAACTCATTCTATGAGGCCAACATTTCCTTAATACCAAAACTTGGGAAGGACAATACCCAAAAAGAACATTATAGACTGATTTCTCTGATGAACGCTGATACAAACATCCTAAACAAAATATTAGCAATATTAGAATACAACAATGCATTAAAAAGACTGTTTATCATGATCAAGTGAGAATCATCCCAGGGGCACAAGGGTGGTTCAACGTACACAAATCAATCAATGTAATTCAGCACATAAACAAAATAAAAGATAAAAACTACGATTATTTCAATTGATGCAGAAAAAAATTTAACAAGATACAACACCCATTTATGATAAAAACACTGAATAAAATGGGAATTAAAGGAAAGTACCTCAACATAACAAAGACCTTATATGACAAACTCTCAGCAAATATTATACTGAATAGGGAAAAGCTGAAGTCTACTTTCCTAAAATCAGGAACAAGACAGGGATGCCCCCTGTCACCACTGCTATTTAACATAGTGCTGGAAGTTCTAGCCAGAGCAATCAGGCAAAAGAAAGGAATAAAAGCTATTCATATTGGAAAGAGAAGTCAAACTGTCACTCTTTGCAGATGACATGATCCTCTATATAGAAAACTCTAAAGACTCTATCAGAAATCTATTGCAAACAATAGACAAAGTTGTAGGATACAAAATTAATGTACAAAAATCAACTGCATTTTTATATGCCAATAATGAAACTTCAGAAAGAGAGATGAGAAAATCCATTCCCTTTGTCATTGCACACACAAAAATGAAATACTTAGGAATAAATCTAACAAAGTATGTGAAGGACTTATACACTGAAAACTGTAAGATATTTTAAAAAGACAAGAAGACACAAAGAAATGGAAAGATATTCCATGTTCATGGATCGGAAGAACCAACATAGTTAAAATGGCCATATTACCCAAAGCAATATACAGATTCAATGCTATTCCCAACAAAATTCCACAGATATTCTCTCAAGAAATAGATTTTAAAAATCATGAAATTTGTATGGAACCACAAAGGACCCCGAATCACCAGAGCTATCCTACGAAAAAAGAATAAAGCTGGGGGCATCTCACTGCCTGACTTTAATCTGTACTACAAAGCCTCAGTAATCCAAACAGCTTGGTATTGGCAGAAAAACAGATACACAGACCAATGGAACAGAATGGAAAACCCAGAAATAAACTCACAGATATATAGATAGACTATTTTTGACAAAGGAGTGGAAAATATTGGGGAAAAGAAAACCTCTTCAGTAAATGGTGCTGGGAAACTTGGAAAACCACCTACAAAAGACTGAATGTGAACTGCGATCTATCACCCTATACCAAAATTAACTCAAAATAGATTAAAGACCTTCAAATAGGACCCAAAACAATAAATTACATAGAAGAAAATATTGGTACTAAACTTATAGACCTGGGGTTCAGGGAGGACTTTATGAACCTGAACTCAATGGCAAGGGAAATGAAAGCAAGAATAAATGAATGGGACTTATCAAACTAAAAAACTTCTGCACAGCAAAGGAAACTATCAATAAAGCAAAGAGACAACCAACCAAATGGGAGAAAATATTTGCAAACAATGCCTCTTTTAAGGGGCTAATATAAAAAGTATGTAAAGAATTTGTACAACTCAACAACAAAAAATTAAGCAATCCAATTAAAAAATGGGCAGAAAACCTAAACAGACACTTCTTTCATGAGGACAAACAGCCAACAAATATATGGAAAAATGCTCAGCATCACTAGCAATTAGGGAGATGCAAATAAAAACCACAATGAGATACAACCTCACACCTGTTAGAATAGCTATAATCAATAAGACAAGGAATAACAAGTGCTGGAGAGGCTGTGGACAAAAAGAAGACCTCATACACTGCTGGTGGGAATGTAAATTGGTACATCCACTATGGAAGGCAGTATGGAGATTCCTCAAAAAATTAGGAATGGAATTGCCTTATGACCCAGCAATCCCTCTTCTGGGTATCTACCCCAAAAATTTGAAAACCTTAATTCACAAAGATATATGTATCCCAATGTTCATTGCAGAGTTGTTTACCGTGGCCAAGTCATGGAAACAACCAAAGTGTCCCTTGATAGATACTGGTAACTGGATAAAGAAGTTGTGGTACATTTACACGATGGAATACTACCCAGTGATAAGAAAAGGTGAAACACAGCCATTTGTGATAACATGGATGGAACTTAAAACCATCTTATTCAGAGAAATAAGTCAGACTGAAATAACTAACATATGACCTCACTTATAGGTGGATTATAAAACTGAAAGTTACAAAGAAACAAAAACTCATGGACACAATCAATAGTTTGGTGGTTACCTGAGGGTAAAGGGAAAGGTGGGTGAAAGAGTGGGGGCTGAGAGAGTTGGGAGGGGGTACCAGATATATGGTGATATATAAAGGGAGAGCTGATTCTGGGTGGTGAGTACATAATGCAATGCATAGACAATCTATTTAGAATTATATACCTGGAAACTATGTAATTGTTACCAACCAATGTCACTCCAATAAATTTAACAATAAAAAAAAAAAAAGAATCTATATCACAGGGATATTGTGAATGAGATAATGGGTTGCAAAATGCTTAGCCCAGTTCCTGGCGTAAGGTAAGCATTAAATGAATGTTGTTATAATTTGCTAGGTAGGCTAAATATGGCCTATGGGTTACAGGTTGCTATTCACTTTTCTAGACTTTCCCTGATTTCCCCCTCCCCTATTCTCTTTTAATTTATTCTTTCTAACTTGCTGTGAACCAAGATATTAGATATCCACCCTACCAAACTTTTTAAAAATGGGGTCTAAAATTAGTTCTACATGAAGTCCTGGGAAGCTCTTAAGAGGAAAATCCTAAGTACATGGATTTCTGCGTGGTGACTGCTCAGAGGTCTTAACTCTCAGATTCTCCACTGTCCCAAATAACTATTCTGTCATATAAATGACCTTTATGTGGTGTTCCTAACATCACAATAAAATATTGAAAAATGTTTCCCAAGTAATTATTCTGTTCACCTTGCCCAGTAAAATCCCTTAGAATTTAGAAATACTCTGTTATGTGATGAGATAATCTAATGCACCAGAACCTAAGATCTATCTGTCCTAAATAACATGATGCCTTAGTAGTTATTTGTAAGTTATTAATATAAACCACTGAGACCTAATAGCAGTGATGCTCAGATCCAAAGATTTTTAAGCATATAAGAGTCTTTTATTTGCAAACAACATTTCTGTAATACTTCTAATACTTCTGCATAGGAATAATATATTATAGATCTTTGGAATAGTTCAAGAGTTATAATCTTTTCTATTGATCAAGGTTTCTTGATCTTATGTTCATAGACTGAACACGTTTTCCAACTACCCACCCTACTCAATGAATGGACTCCATGTATACCAAATTCTACAGTTGTATGTGTGTGCATGCAGACAGTATGTTGACATCTATAGAGAAGAGTCTCTGGGCCTACAACACTGCGTATCTTTCAGTGAATGGTATTTTAAAATAATGATTTTAGTCATAGTACATTGAGTACCATGGTATTATATTGCATTTTATAGTTAAACACTAATAAACTTTAGACTGGAGGAAGACAAAAATCTTTCAAAATGAGCAAATACTGTCATTTTAAAGTATAGTTTATTCCTAAATTTTTGTTTCCAAATGTGGCGGATGCTTATTGTTTCTCAATGTTTTCCCCTTCTTCCATAATGGTTTTGTTTGTTTGCTGGACATATTGCCACCCAGCAAAATACTACGTTCTCCAATCTCCCTTGTACCTAGGTATAGCCCTCATGATCAATTTATGGCCAATGAGATTTGTATGATTTCTAGGATTTCTTTTTAACTCTTCTTGTCTTTCTCCCTCTGTGCTGGCTGGAACCTTATTTGTGACTTATAATTGGGTTATTACTTGAGTGAGAAAATAAATTTCTATCTTGTTTAAGCCACTATTATTTTGGTCTTGAGTAGTGGCTGATCCAATGGCCCAATACAAAAAATTTATTTAAAAAAGTTATTGAAGAAATTGTCAGATATTTGAGTTCAGTGACTACTTTTAAGTTTCCTAAATTTTTAGTTTCCGGCCACTCTGAAAACTCATAAATTAATAATTTAATTATGTAGTTCTCAGCCAAGATCAGCTAAATAAATCAATAATTAAAAAATATAAGCTTGATACTTTAGCAGTTTTTCTCCAATATCAGGACATTACATATTGTATAAAATAGTATATAAAATAAAAGAGTAATGTGATGCATTGAGTCTAGGAAAAATGAAATAGTAGGTCAAGTGAATTTTATCATTTTTTTCCCTCGTTGCTAAACATTTCAGCATTCCAATACCAACCACAGTCAAATTTGGCTAGAGATAAAAGATATACCCCATAATCAGAGCATAATGGCTGCTTGTTGACTGTGAATTGACATTGGCTTACTCTGAAACTCCAGGATGTTTTTATACCAAGGCCCTACCTATCTCCTCAACTATTCTAGAGGTGTAGGACTAAATTACATGTGATATCAGGCCTTGATTTTTCTACTCAAAGAAATCTGTCCTAGTCCAGAGAGGTTACATAGAGGTAGTAGTTTTTGTTTTTTTTAAACAGTGTATTTACAAGGGTGCCTGGGAAAGTCTTCTGACTGATCCATAGGGGTTCTGAGAGATTCAGGTCTTAGTGAGACTACAAATCTGCATCCACTTTCTCAGGATAACCTATTCAGACATTAAGGTATTCATGGAAATAATGGATAATGTCAAAAGGCTGTCTTTAAATCTTGACCTGGGAATATTATTGTATTTCCTGAAATAATCTAGGGAAGGCAAAATTTTACTTTCATTGCAAAATGGTAGGATCTCCTCCATTGGATTTTATGCTTCATGTGGGATTTTAACTGTTACATTGCTAGCATATAGTAAAGTGCTAAAATTTAGTAAGCTCTCAGTGAATAAATGTAGAATTTGGTTTGGTATGTGCCTTGGAATTTAATAGTTGTAATGATTTTTAACTTAAAAAATTTCCCTACTTATATATGTATGAATAAAATTAATTTGTGGGGAAATTTAATTATTTTAGGTTTCTGTGTGACAGAATGTAACTTGGCCTGTGGCTAATATTTAAATATACAATCCCATTGCTATTAGAAGAGGGAATCCTGGAATCGAATCCCAGGTAGGGTATTAAATTTGTTGTGTGATCCTGGGAAATTTAGTTTCATCATTGGAAAATGAGGGAAGTATTTCCTATGAGCTCTGAGATTTTAATTTTAGTGCTGAGTATATAATAGTTTCTCAATATTTGTTGAATAAGTGATTCTATATTGTACTCAATACCTCATATTTAAATAGTAAAAGAATGAAACAGTACCTAGCTTTTAATCTATCTAAATAGAATTTTTTTCTGAAAACCATTTCTTGGTAAATATATTAAACTTAGTAATTTTAATCAAATATTCAACCAAATGTGAGAAACTTTACTTTTGTACACGTAACCACATAAGCAGCAAGTCTCTCCAATTTATGAGTTTAAATTTTCCAGTTATCGTTAACAGATTTTAATAACAGCCTAAAAAATGAAAACATATGAAACCTGTTATTGTACATTTAATTAGAAATCATATATATTTTTTAAAAGATTTTTAAAGATTTATTTTTATTGTTTTTGACAGAGACAGAGAGAGACAGAGAGAAGGGGGAGGGCCCAGAGCAGTTTCCATAGTTGACAACAAGTTTTCCATATAGTTTCACTCCGGAAATCATATATTAAATTGAATCATATTCATTGCCGATATTCAACAGTTTGGAGTTTCAAAAACAGCAATTTCATGTGGTTCAAACTGAATATATTTAGTATTAAATACCATGTTTAAGAAATGATATGACAATAGGGATTTGACAGTCTCGTGTTCTTTGCCTGCCTAATAGAGGTGTGGTTATTTTTCTATAATTTCCGAATCTATGTCTCTCCTACATAGCATTTGGAAGTTATGGTTTAAAAATAGTATAAATTAGTATTTTTGGTTTGCTAACTATCCCAAAGGGCTAGTATGAATAATTAAATGTTTTATAGAGAGAATACACTGGTAGTTCCTTAATATTCCCTTATTATTTAGGTTAGTGGCTTGTAAACTTTAGCATTAATAACAAATGTCGCAGAACTTATTAAAACAGATTTCTGAGCTCATATCCAGAGATTCTGATTCAGTAGGTTGGGTTGGTACCATAAACTTATGTTTCTTACAAACTTCCACATTAAACTGATGCTACTGGGTCCCAAGATCTTACTTTGAGAACCACTGACCAGGGGTACAGAAAAGACTTATTCACAATAAGGCCTCTTTTTTGTTTTGTTTGTTTTTGTTTCTTGGTCTTTCAGTAAATAAAACTCAAGCTGGTGTGGTGATAAGATAAATTCTCTTAAGCCCAAACCATGTCTTCGTAAAGAACTACAATAGCTCAATTGTAAGATAATTGTATTATAAATTGGATTTGCTTTGAATTAGTTCCTCCTAAGGTGACCAGTTTTTAACATTGGTAAAGCGGGACACCATTGACCGTGAAAGGGGGTGGGGGGGGGTGTTCTTGATTAAAAATTTGGTCTATCTCCAAAATCGGGACTTTTTTACAACGCCGCGGGACGCGGGACAAATTGTTAAAAATCGGGACTGTCCCGCCAAAAGCGGGACGTCTGGTCACCTTATCTACAGCACAAAATTTCTAGACAACTAACTCCAAGGAATTTATTCACTTGTCCCGTTTTTAGAACTGCACTGTGTTCTGGCTTGCCAGGAGGGCAAGGGTCGCCCCAGCCCTGCCGCTGGAGCTCTGCACCAGGGTCACTTCTGTACTTGCATGATCAGAGAGGTAGCACGCCCAGCTTGACAAACTCTGCAGGACCGTCAGGAGGCTCCTGATAGGGAAACACGTGGGCGCCAATCTAGGAGACCAAACCCGACCTGCTCCAGTCAGCCACAACTCAAGCCCGCCACAACTCAAGCCCATCCGCGAGTCTTTTCTCCTTCAGGGCCCCTTGTGGAGTCCAGGGAGCCAAGCAAGGGGAGTAGGAGCCCCTGAAAGAACGCTGCGAGCGGGCTGGTTCAGATCCGCCGGAGATCACTCAGGAGAGTCTGCGCCCGGGAACCGCCGCCTCCGAGCAGTCGCGGGATTGCCGCCTCACAGGCAACCACTCGCCCAAGGACAAACCCAGCTTGAGATCTCGATCGGGAGACGTTCTGCAGGCTGGCATTTAGGCCCGCGAGCCCACCCACTCATCCCAGCCCATCCCGTCATCCTCAGGTTTGCGGAGATGTCGGCCAAGGCCGAAGTTGGCCTAGTGAAGGAAGCTTCTCGGCAGATCGTGGCTGGTGGTTCCGCTGGTAAGGCCTTAACGCGCCGCCTCGCCTCGTCCCGCCCCGCTTGGGGCTAGCCACTTTCCCTTTGGATGCCCCGAAAACATTTCTCATTCTCTCAACCGAAGTTTTGTTTTCCTCCTCTAAAATTCCAAAGCAGTCGGCGCAGACTCTGAGCCCTCGTAGCGCGAGAGCAAAGGAGGCCGGGAGCGGG
Source organism: Craseonycteris thonglongyai (assembly GCA_004027555.1). NCBI lineage: Eukaryota > Metazoa > Chordata > Mammalia > Chiroptera > Craseonycteridae > Craseonycteris > Craseonycteris thonglongyai. Next base: position 13,426 of record PVKE010022981.1, read on the forward strand.
CGGCGGGCGACTGGTGTCCCGTGTCAAGTCTCCGAGGCGCCCGCGTCGGCCGCTCTCGAGTTCCCCACCTTCTCGGTTCCTACCGTAGCTTGAAAAGCAAGGTAGGCAAGGCCTGCAACTTTAGCGATGCCTGTTTGCCTAGAGAGGGCTGTTTTATTTGAAATGATCCAGTTTCTGTCAGACCTCCCTTTGCTATCAATTGTAGCTTCTTTTTTCTGAGTTAACTCAGATCTCTCATAACTCCTGCTTCCCTCATTAAAATGTGTACCTCTGGACTCCACAGGTCTTTTTGCGTACTGCGCTTGCTTGGGGCTATTCGTGCCTTAAATAGGCATATTAAAATTAAATGCATATGTTAACACATATAAACACCTTTGCTATAATGGGCTCATTTTAATGTATGGACAGTTATGCTTTGGGGGAAAAAAACTTTAGAATACAAAATCTGTGATACTAATCATGGAAATAATTACTAAGTGTGGCTAGGGAAAGTTACTCATGCAATTGTTATGTGAACCTATTTTAAAGGTATTTTAAAATATGAATTCTGAATTGATTGAAAAGTTAATCTTACATAATGTGATGCATTTTTATTATAAATATATAAAATTATTACTCCAATTCAGGCATCACCATAAAACATTTTAATAAATATACATAGTCTCTTAATAAAGTATATTATGGTACCTCTAATAAATCATATTAAGACAATGACTAGATGACTAATGTTTAACTTCCACTAGTAAAATTTACTTGATTTTCAGACACATTTGAACTTTTTATAAGGGACTACAGTACTACAAATTATGACTAGTTTTTATTGTGTAATGAACTGCTTGCATCTAAAGGGTACCACAAGCAGCCAGATGTATCACATACAATCTGTATTTTCCTAAAGATGGTATTTCATTAATATGGCAATTAAGGTATTCATTTTTTGTATGCAATTGTGCTATGTCCATTTATTATTATGATGGCAGTGGCTCCACTGTCTTCTTTTAAGCTGTTTCTCCATAGTGATAATGAATTTGCACCTACTTATTCACCATTTTGGTCGAATTCCACTCTGCCAGCTGTCCCCAACTTCCTTCACTCAGAGTCCACGATCTTAATCAAAGAAAATTCAGCTGGCCCAATAGGAAATTGGAGCTAAATTGGTGAATGTCCTAACCTATGACTAATGATTCATAAGCATCTGTATATTGGCTTAGATGATCATACTATGTGTTAGACACAACCAAATTCGAGGGATGTTAAAAGTAGATCAGACTCTAATCCTACTTGCAGTTTTGTTGGATGATAAATATTTAATATAAATAATATGTGATTCTGTCATGTTCTTATAATATGAATAAAAATTAGTACATTTATAAGATAAATTAAATGTGGCATAGTTGATATCTACATTTAGTATATGGAATTATTGATAAATAATGAGAGTAATTTATACTTTCATCCTAGTGAGAAAATGTCATGTTTTCTTTAATTTGACCAATAACATTTTCATAAAATTGTATATTTATTGGACTTTAATAAGTGCAGGCTAATTGTAGTACATATATTAGGTCAAGGGCCAAAAAGAAATCAATTTACAAAACAGGTAGAATTCTTTTTTTTTTTAAGATTTATTTTTATTGTTTTTGACAGAGAGAGAGAGATACAGATACAGAGACAGAGAGAAGGAGGAGGGCTCAGAACAGTCTCCATAGTTGCACATCATTGGATTTTCCACATAGTTTCATTCCATAGGTGGGAGCGGGGCTGCACAGGGCAGGAACTGGGCCAGGGTCTTACCCTGGTGAGAACTAAACTGGGGGCACTTCCCAGTTCAGCATATGGGTCTGCACGGGCCAGGGCCGGGATTTGATCTTTGATCCCCCGGGCTGCAAAGCAAGCTCTCAACCCACTGAGCCATCCCGGCTTCCCCTAGAATTTTAATAAATACAAAAAAAAAAAAAATGCATGTGAATCTCTAGCACTGGCATTCTGATTACTGATACTATCATCATAAGCAACACCTCTGTTGTGTGTATTATACCAATGGTCCCCAACCTTTTTGACCCCAGGACCAGTTTTGTGGAAGACAACTTTTCCATGGACCTGGGCCAGGAGCTGGTATGAGTGTTGGGGGGATGGTTTGGGATGATTCAAGTGCATTACATTTATTGTGAACTCTTGCTGTGCAGCCTGATTCCTAACAGGCCCGGGGCAGTTATCAGTCTGTTGCTCAGGGTTGGGGGATGGGGACCCCTGTATTATATGATATTTTGATGGTAAAAGTTAAAAATACATTCTGGCTTTCTTAAGGGAGACAAAAAGATTCTGGGGAGGTTTATTAGAGAAATACCAGTGTCTCATGGAATTCCTGGTCTGGGATGAATTCCTGGAATGGACTGGAATCAGGAGCTGGAGCACTGAGGGGAATGTTCTGTCAAATGGTTAAGCATTTGTAAAGCTAACTGTAGGATGGCTTGCCATACTACTGTAGACTTGCCTGGTAAGCAGTAAACATGCCCAAGTGGATTCAGTTAGCCTGAAGCAAATCATTATGGTGTCAGTTCCCTGTGTCCCTTGTGCCACAGATAACACCAAACTGAAGAGGCTAGATGATAAATGGTATGAGCAGTAGACCCCTTAGTGTTGAGGAGCCACCTCAGAACTACAGCCAGGAAGTTGTGAACACTTAGGCTGAAGTCTGTAGCGTTACCCTAAGTGGGAGTAAGGTGGCAATTCTTGTGCTCTGCTGAAACTAGGGGTAGAGGAGAAATGGACTTGTGGCAGTCTTCCACTAGCAACAGGGGAAATTGCTTCTCTCACAGCTCCTCAGAAGGCTGTTTATCTTTCCTTAGACTGGAAGAAATCAGAGGGCATCCTGCCAAGACTCTGGTCAGACTGTGGTTAAGCTTTGCCTACATGGCCTGTGTGGAGATGTGCCTGATTGTCAGGTGCCATGCTGTGGAGCTCTTTGCCTGTGCTTTCCTGGTATCTTCATCAGTCTTCTTTCTTATCCTTGACTGCAGTTTTCCACTCTTCAGTCAACGTGGCAGAGTGTAGTCCCCAATAGCTCCCGAGCCTACAGTGCTCTTGACTTCTGTTCAGCAGAGAAAGCAAGAATCTGGCTTGCTTTTTTCAGTTCTAATGTAAAATCCTGAGGATAGACTCAAAATAACCCAGGATTGCTCAGGGACCTTTCTTTACACTAATCAGTTATGGCCAATGCCCATGTGGATGTTTGGGAGTGGGGTTGGGTGGAGATCACAGGGGAAATTATTTTCTAGAGAAGATATACATATCATGAGATGGGCAATAAGTGTGTTTTATAATGATACTGGAATATGCCTATCTTTTACTAAAAGATAGTTTGTAGTATTTGTATTTAAAAGACCAAGGAGATGACGCACTGGCATTTGTTTGGACAATACACATCTAAAGACTGGCCTTGAGTTTGTAGCTAGCACTTATATGTAGGTATTGTTGCCAGTGGAGAATTTGTTTTATATGATAAATACTGTGCTCAAGACAAGTCAATATGTACTGTAGATTATGGGCTTCTACAATCATTTGCATTCTCAGCTTCAAGTAATAGCATAAGATTCAGGTAAGAGAGTAGAAGCCATTGATGAGAGCTCAGGAAGGACGGTAAAGCCTACACTGTAGAGCAGGGGTATCCAACCTTTTGGCTTCTCTGGGCCACATTGGAAGAATTGTCTTGGGCCACACATAAAATACACTAACATTAATGATAGCTGATGAGCTTTAGAAAAATCACATGCACATAAAATCTCATAATGTTATAAGAAAGTTTTCAATTTTGTGTTAGGCCACATTGAAAGCTGACCTGGATTGCCTGTGGCCCATGCGCCATGGGTTGGCAAGATTGCTGTGGCGGTTGTAAGGACGAAAACAAGAAGAAGCCATTGGATGAGACCCATGCCATGGTTAAGCAGCAGGGGGCATGGTAGCACCTGGAAGTCTGTTAAAAATGTTGGATCTCAGGCCTCACTACAAACCTACCATATCAGAATCTGCATTTTAGGAAGGTCCCCAAGCCATTGGTTTGTACCTCAAAGTTTTAGAAGCACTACATTAGAAGACCTTTCAGAAAAGAGATTCCATAGAGTAGGAGCCAGATTGCAGAAGGTTGCAAGTTATGTCTTTCTTGGACTTTATTGCTGACCTGAGAGAGAGAATGAATTTCCTGTGCTTTATTATATGCCCTCAGTTTAGCTTTCAGGTTTAGTTTTTACTTCTCTCCTACATATTCCATGTGGTTTCTGCTAATTAGATCTGCTAACCATACCTGAATGTTACCTGTACCTTTCCATCTTTATTCCCAACCTCTGAAATGTCTGCCCCTTATTTTCTCTACTTATTGAAATCCTATCCATTTTCCAAGGCCTACCTTGAAAGCTATTAGTATTTTATGCATAAATGTTTCCCAGATGGCCTCTACAGCCCCATCTAGCTTTAACACTCTCATTAACATGTAAATTGTACAAATAATAAAAATGGCTAACATTTATTGAGTAAATACTAAATGCCAAACCCAGTTCTAAGCTCTGCATGTATCAATATTTTTAATCCTCACCACAACTCCTGGGTGAAGCAACTAATTCACAGAGGGCCTAATTCGCTTGCCTATGGTTGCACGAACATGCAACCATTTCTATAGGAAATCAGGATAGGAGTGATGAAGAGACAGTTATTCTCATTGACAGAAATTTTTAGAAGTTGAAGACAAGTCAAGTATCTCTTATTAGTTTATATCCCTTAAAAGGACATTTAGCTACAAATACAATGCTTACAGTCTTCTGCTAAATAGTATCTTGCTCTTTCCAAATAATTTCATGTGGGCGCAAGATTAACTTTTAGCCAAAAGAAAATTCTCAGTCCATTCAGGGTCTCTACGTGCAGTTGAACAGATGGTGGACTGAAAAAGGATTCCGTCCAATGGAGCAAGTGGGAGTTGAAATATAGCTCATGCTCCAATTCATAATCTGTGTACCCTGGAGCAGAGATGCATCCACTTAAGGGAGAAGGGGCAGCTTCACAAAGACACCAAATGGGTTGGCAGGAAACCTGACAGCAACAATGACAGAATTTCCCAAAACTTGCTAGGGCTCCCAAAGTCCCCAGGCTTCAACCTCCCTCTGTTTCCCTATATCAGGGGTGTCAAACTCAATGAAAACACGGGCCATTTGGTGCAACAGGCAAGATTCACGCGGGCCACATCACATTTACAAACATCGCCGGAACTGAGTCAACGTGTTTATACACGCCCCCAGGCCCCCAGGAAAGGCACTGGGCCACGTGTATACTCATCTTCAGTAGTTAAAGGGTTAATGAGTGAATTGTGTGTATGGTATTGCCTCGATCTCCCCTAAGTGCTATTTTCTTCATAACAATTTTTTTCTATTTTTATTTTATTTCAGAGCATCGTGGGCTACAAAAAATTACATTGGGGGCCGCCAGTTTGACACCCCTGCCCTACATCATTACGTTGTCTGCTCATGAGCAGGGCTCCAGGAGGTTTCCCTTTCAAGCACGTCTTTTCCTTGGAGTCAGAAACATCAGTCCACCTCAGACCCATCCATTCTCCCTAATGACCAGTTTGGGCTCTTCCATGTGTTTCTAAAGCTTATGGGGTTCTTATTTCTCATGTCATGTTGGAGCCTTTGAGGCCCACTCAGGTGGGAATTCTTTCCATGTTCTCGTAGGACTTCTGCACCCAACTTCAGACTCTTCTAAGATCTATGAGGAAGTTCCTTCGACTCCAGAGAGACATTGTTTTCTCCAGGCTCTGTCAGACTCCCTTCTGAGGGCATGCCTACGCCCTGTCCACACTGCATTCCCTGCCACCATGGCATTTCTAGGACTCTCCTCCTCCTGCTTCCTAGAATCTTATATTCCCCAAAGTCTGCAAGTTCCCCTGAAAATGTTTCCTAAAGTACTTTTTCTCCATATATAATTTACATGATCACCATGCTGGCAGGACATTGATGAGTTTTACCAAATGTATAGGTACTGTTTCCTCTGTTTGTTCCCAATCTAGTTTCCTAGTGCAGGGGTCCCTAACCCCTGGGACATGGATCGGTCAGTGGTCTGTAGGAATTGGGCTGCACAGCAGGAGGTTTGTGGTGGGCAATCGAACAAAGCTTCATCTGTATGTACAGCTGCTCCCCATCATTCGTATGACCGCTGAGCTCCGCCTCCTGTCAGATCAGCAGCAGCATTAGATTCTCATAGGAGCACAAACCCTGTTATGAACTATGCATGCACATCCATCCCACCCACCCCCCATAAAATAAACTGTCTTCCACGACACTACTGATCTCTGGTGCCAAAAAGGTTGCAGACTGCTGCCCTAGTGGAGCACACCTTCAGTCATTGTTCTTATTTTGTGCATCTCCACGCAAAAGATTTAGTTAAAATGTTTAGTCAAGGTATTCTGGAAACAAGTTTTTTGTTTCTGTGTTAGTACATTTCAAATACGTTGCACAGTTTGTCTGATTAATCACCTTCAAGGGATCAAATGAGAAGGTGAAATGAAATACCTCTTCGGGGGAGATGGAAACCTGGGGTTCATGGATAAGCTTCTGGGAGATTAACTATTGAAAATAATTATATGTGCATATATACCGATGGGAACGAGTCCAAGGCTTTCAATCCAAAAAGGTTAGTAAAGGGGTATAGGATAATTTTAAGCCTTATTTTTTAGACTTATCATCATATATATATATGTATATATATTCTTTATTTTTATGTGATTTTTATCTTTTCATACCCTAACTCATAATACCAGTAGTTAAAGTAGTTAAAAGAAATGCCTTAACAGGCGGCACATATACTGGTAGTCCTCTGGATTTTAATTTGGACTAGGTAATAAAGGGCTGATGCACCCGGGGGGTAATCAAGGTTAAATTTTTGATCAAGGAAAATTCTTTTCAGAATGGGTGCAAAGGGGACACACATGTGATTTGGATAAATGGCACTTTGGAAATTAAGGATTTGGGAAACTGCATTGTTTGATAATAAATAGCAGGTTGTAGTGAAACAGGTGAGCCTTTATGATACATCAAAGGGAGGCTGGAATCCATTACCTGGGTAATTAGGAAGGAAAAATCCCCCTTATTTCAACCACATAGGAGGAAGCAACTCTATTGCCCAAATTAATTATAAAATACCTTTAAGGGATGTGTTTTAATTAAAATGTAGTCTTATCTCTTAAAGAAAACCTGGTTTCAAAATATGAATTTAAGGACAAATAAAATGTGAATTATATAACCACATTTCAAAGGATTTCTTATTTTACTATCCTTCACTGAAAAAGTGTAAGCATAGTACGTAGGTACATGATTCAGTTGACGTAAAATAACTTTTACACATTTTAGGAGAGCCTTGTTAGAGTAGCCTTCCTCATGCCCCTCCCCTGCAGTCTTGACTACAAAATCTCAGAGCAATGAGAACCTGGTGTTTTAGGTAACACAGAAGGCTATGAGAAATGTTTGTTGACTATATTAGTGAATAAATATCAGATGTCATAAGCACAAGACAGAATATTATTCTTAGGTTTCTACTTCTGAGACAACTGATCCTTGCAACAATACTTTCAACGAAGTGGGAAAAAAGCAGCTTCATGTCTGAAATGTCTGCCATCTTCTGAGAGAGGCCCATGATAATTTTTGAAATTTATGCATTATCTTTCATTCCAGGGCTCCAAACTGAAAAGAGATGCACAACTCATTTTTAAACATCTTTATGATTAAAGTAGGTGGTATCTTAAAATGGCAATAAATGAAATCAGGATAAGGGACTTATCCAGGATTCTTTATAATTCTAATTTTAACTGATTTTTCTTACCAATTGTTGTTTACTCTTGCTTTTAAATTATTATATTCCTGTGATCATGATTTATGATTTATACTCATTGTTAGGTCTTCATTTGTTTTTTGTTTTGTTTTGGAGAATGTAAGAGAGAGAGCCCAGAGCAGTCTCCATAGTTGTACATCATTAGTTGTGACATAGTTCCATTCTACACAGCTGGATGTGGGGATGTGTGGGGCTGGAACCAAACCGGGGGCCTCCTGCATGGGAGGCAAGAACCTTTGCCACTGAGCTGAGCCATCTGGGCGTTTACCAATTCCACCGCAGTTCAGCATGTGAGGTTTTTGTATGGGCCAGGGCTGGGAATCGAACTCCAGACCTAGTGATTGTGTGGCAAGTGCTCAACCTCTGAACTATCCTAGCCTCCTAGGTCTTTATTATTATTATTCTTTTTATTGTTATTGGTAACCCTTGTATTAGTTTGCTAGTGATGTCTGAACAATGTTCCACAAACTGGGTGGCTTAAAATGACACTACTTTATTGTCTCACAGTTCTGGAGGCTACAAGTTTAAAGTCAAAGAAAGTTTGAGCACAGCTGGCTATCCCTGGAGGCACTGAAGGAGAATCTGTTCCATACCTCTCCGAGCTTCTGGGAGGACAGTCCTATGTTCTTTGGCAGTTGTCACATGACTTTCTCTCTCTATCTTCTCCTCTGTATCCAAATTTCTTTCTTCTTATAAGGACACCACTCATTGGATTAGAGTCCATGAAATCCAGTATGGCCTTATCTTAACCTTATTGTATCTACAAAGACCCTGGTTCCAGATAAGGTTACAGGTACTGGAGTTAGGACTTAAAGGTATCTTTTTTTCTTGGGGGTGGGAGGATGCGTGGACACAATTCAGCCCCAAACTGGCATTTAATTGTATGCTTTTCTTTGTATTGTGTTTCTGAAGTTTAAATTTAGTATTGCAAGCTCTGGTCCTGTGTTTCTCTTTCCGTCAAAGTCAATCTTTGTGAAAAGTTTCTCACTTAGTTTTCAACCTACTACTATAAGGCATATCTGTCTTTACCTTTCTACTGAAACTGTTTACTGGTTTTCATTTCTAATTTAACCCAATCTTTGTGGAATTTCATATTTGTTGTAAATATTTTTAAGTTCTCTCTGTTGTTGATTTTTACCCCTTCATATCATTTTTCTTTAACTCCCCCCTTTGCTGGTTCCTCTTCTTTCTTCTTTCCTCAAAAATTGATATTCTATAGGGTTTTAAGTGCTATGCTCCACGCCTTCTATTATCTCTCCAAACAAGACCATTGGTTCTTTGGCTTCAGTATTATCTATTTGCAGATAACTCCCAGAACCTATATTTCCAACTCCTCTGCCCTGCAGACTGAAATTTGTAATTTACACAGTAAAAATTACATGGAATCAAGAGTCACGTGGACTCTAATGATTTTCAGAATGTTTCAGAGCTAAATTTTGAAACTGATATTAGATCCTCAAATACCATTTTCTCTTTTTGGATAGTTGTACTCAGCCTTATTTTGAGTTCAGTCTTTCTTTCTTTTTGTTATCTTAAGAAGTTACAAATGAACTTCTCTGGGTGTTTCTTTGGGTTAAGTGGATCCTATCTAATTATCTAATCCTTATTATGACAACAGGAAACTAAGATAAATCTTAATGACTAACATTTATTGAATGACTACTTTGTGCAAACCACCTTACTTTGTTTAAATTATTAATACTAATTTTATAATTTTCTGTGGATGAAGAAAGTGAATCTCACAGAAATTAAATTGCTCAATACCAGTGACAGAGCATGGACTCAAATCTCTGTTCTCTTCTTCACAAATTTGTATTCCTACCCACTACCCTGCCCTGCCTCACAGTGTGCAGAATGGGAAATCAGATTGGCAGCCCCATTTGGGTATAGCCTTCACGAGGCTCTTTTCTTTTCCTGTTTGATTAAATATTATAGCTGCTCTGGGAATTTGAGTATTAAACATAAAGGGTCCACCCTTGGTGCAACAGGCCATTTCTGTTTTTAGTCAAATCTTTAAATGCCAGCCATAGCACAACTATGCAATTGTCCATATTACCCAGCAGGGGGCTCTGCTAGCATTCACCAGCTACCCATTTTCTGCCAGCCCCTACGGGCAATTGATTAGGAATGAACTGAGCCTCAGTCTTCAAGTAATTAATAATTGAATCCTTATATAACTAGGCAAGATACCAGAATGCTTCACTGGAGTGAGAGCAAACCCCAAGGCAGACTGGACAAGCCTGTCTGCAAAAGGGAATTTAAGTTGTGTAAAATAGGCGTCTTAAGCCTTTTTGTTGCATTAATCTGGTAGATGTAGGCTACAAGCAAGAGTGAAATTAGTTGAATGTCTGTAAAAAATAGGATGGACTATTTCAGGTGAAAGATATAACTTTGGAGAAAGAATAAAATAGATGTTTCAGTACAATTGAATGACACCTAAAATAGAATTGTGGCCAAAAACTTTTAGAAAGAGGGAAAGAGAAAGAGAGAGAGAAGCCAATATGCTAATAATTTTTTTTAAGTTACTTTTTTTTATATTTATGGATCATCAAGTGTACCAAAATCAGAATAATACAATTATGGCAAACACTGGTTTTTATTCCTGTTGCTGTGGTGGTGTTTATTAGCATTATTATTTTGAAGAATGATTATAAAGATAGATTAAACCACTTGGAAATAAATTACAGCTACCTCTCTAGAGATTCAAGAATGATCAGGGTTATCTTGGAGCTTCTTTCCAGGGCAGTACATTTGCTTAGCTATTTTGTCACAATGGACAGTCACATGACAATCTAAGGAACCCATTCTGTATTTGTGCATACCTATAGATGGCGCTGTCTTCCTATAATTCTGGTGATTTGCTTAAAAATGGAAAATCTCTGCAGTTAGAGTGTCAAGTGTGTTAACTTCTAATTAGATTCTGCCATTGTAAGACATTTGGAACAGGTGCCTTGCATATATCAGAGAAGATTATACATTTAAAAAATATAGAGGACTGTACTTTTGAAATTAACTTTTTCATTCAATTATGCTTCTTAGTTAAATAAGGAAAAATAGGTATATGTATATAAGTTAGAGTGAGTGAGGAAATTATATTGCTATAATATTTATGTTCTTTGTGTCAGTCTTGCTTTCAAATTTAGAGTTCTGGAGCAAAGAAAAATTGTTGATAAGCTTAGCATAAATGTCATATTAATTGCTTATAGGTCTTGGAGATTACCTTGTAAAGCTGAAACTCCTAGATTCCATAATTTTGTTTCCTTAAGTTCTCCGTGTTAGAGTGTGTATTATACTAATAGTAAATTATAAGTTTCTATGAGCAGGGTCTAGAGTCCCAAATGTATAATTCTTTTTATTTCTTTATCTGAGGCAACCACTAAAATGCCACTTCTTGTTTTAATTTAATGGACTTTAACATAACAAAGTTAGTGAGATATATGAAGACTATATTTTTGTTAAACATAAATTCCAAAGAGGAATTTTTTTTTTAGATTAATATCCACTGTTAATGTGAAATACCAGAAGTCCTTGCTACTGTAAATGAACTTTTAACCACAAGATGGCAGTATGACTTTTTCATGTCTTTTAAAACATTTAAAAAATGATTACTGGGGAAGCCGGGATGGCTCAGTGGGTTAAGTGCTCACTTTGCAGCGCCGGGGACCCGGGACCGGGGATCGAATCCCTGCCCATGCTGAGCTGGGGGCTCCCCCAGTTCAGTTCTCTCTCTCTCTCTCTCTCTCTCTCTCTCTCTCTCT